>JAJONQ010029728.1:0-18654 GCA_036250385.1 Solanum microdontum
ATTTGTCGTTATCAGTTTTTGTGATATTGAGTTGTTTATATTCCGGATATAATTTGTTTAATTTTCTTCTTATTTTTCTTAACTTTCTACTAGTATGTCTATCCTTCTTCTTATATTTCTTTTCATCCATAGCTCTAATACCATTTTTCGGTGCGGAATTCATTTTATTGGTAGGTGATAAATTCATAATATATTAAGATATATTTGGTAGTGTGGTAGGTGAGGAATTCATGACTTTTTTGGTAGGTATACTATTTTTGGTAGGTGAGGAATCTATTTTAAAGATTTTATTATAATATTGTTTTGCTAAGTGTCTTAATCTTGTTATCTCTTTAATATTATTTATGATATATTCTAGATATAACATATCTTGGGTTCTTAGGTACATATATAAATTTTCCTCCATTAATTGTTCTAATAGTTTTACATCTTCCATAGATTCTGTCCAATATTGTAAATATTCGTTGTTCATTTTAGTCTGAATTTATTTCTAAATCATACCATTCTATTTTTTCGAGGCCTAAATCATGTAGGTCTATTTCATACCATTGTTGGTTTAATATATTTTCTGATTCATTATTAAATATGTACTAACGCATACTCTTGCCTACATTTATTATCAAAATGTAGGGTCCGGTGCTCTCGATTCACACACTTGTGGCTAGAGTTCTTAGTTGATTAAGAAAGTGAAGATTTGGTGAGTCCTCATTGTATTAGAGGACTGGATCACCCAGTTTCCCTTTTATGTCTTTCTTTTCATGTTGGACTATTGTTGGGTTGCGTCCCTAGATTTTATCTTTTATGTTAGATTGTTTGAGACACTCTTGTTAGACTTCCGCTCATTTTATGAAAGACTTTGATTATTCAAAATGTTATAAATTTCCACATCTTTTCTAGTACTTTATCTTATGAGATGCTAAGTGGCTTGTATGAGGCCTCTTGGGGTCTTATACGCCTTGTTACATCTAGGAAGTACCCCTGAGTCATGACACCAAATCTCATCACCCTCTTCACAGGTGACACCTTTAGGAAAACCCAATCATAGATTTCAAATTCTAAGTCCCCTCTCCTAACATCTGCATAGGACTTCTGACGACTCTGAGTTGTCTTTAGTCTATCTCTGATGAGTTGGAATTTTTGCATAACCTCATGAACTGAACCTGGCCCTATCAAGGATGCTTAACCTACTTCAAAACAACCAATTGGGGTCCTCCATCTACGCCCATATAGTGCCTCATACGGGGCCATCTAAATACTAGAAGAAAAACTATTATTATAGGCAAACTCTATGAGAGGTATCATCCCAACTACCCTTGAAATTGATCACGCAAGCTCTCAACATGTCCTCTAAGGCCTGAATGGTACGTTCTCCCTAACCATCCGTTTGTGGATGAAATGTTGTACTGAGACTTTCCTGAGTACCAAGACCTTATCAAAATGATTTCCAGAAATGAGAGGTAAACTGAGGACCTCTATTTGAGATGATAGACAAGGGAACCCCATGCAACCTGACTATCTCAGGGATACAGAGTTTGGTATAGTCATTCGCTAAATTTGTAGTCTTGACAGCCAAGAAGTGAGCGGACTTAATAACTCTATCCACTATCACCCAAATGGAGTCCTGCTGTCTAGGAGTACGAGGTAAACCCATAATGAAGTCCACGTTTATCACTTCTCACTTCCATGTTGGAATATTAATCTCTGAAGTCATACCTCCTAGTTTCTGATGTTCTACCTTAACCTGTTGACAATTAAGATACTTAGCCACAAAGTCTGCTATGCCCCTCTTAATGTCATTCCACCAAAAGACTTCCTATAGATCACGGTACATCTTAGTGGCACCGAGATGAATGGATTACCAGGAGATATGAGCTTCTGTAAGGATTTGTTGCCTCAACACACCCACATTAGAAAAAACATAAGCGACCATGGTACAGAAACACACCATCTCCCTCTTAGGGGAAAACCTCAATTTATGTTGATGAACTGGACCTTTCAAATGAAGTAATATAGAACCACTATCTTAATTTTCCTTAACCTCTGCTACCAACGAAGATTCGAATCCATTCTAAACTATCACCCCACCATCTAATGTGTATGTAAGGCAAACTCCTAAGCAAGCAAGCCGGTGAACCTCTTTGGCTAGCTCTTTCCTATCCTTCTCTACATGTACTACACTACTCATAGACAACCTGTTGAGAGCATCAGTACCTAAATTGGCCTTACTCGGGTGGTAAAGCACATTCATGTCATAGTCTTTGAGGAACTCAAATCATCTCCTCTGACAAATATTCAACTCTTTCTGGGTGTACACATATTGAAGGCTATTATGGTCTGCGAACACATACATATGGCCATTATACAAGTAATGTCTCCAAATCTTTAGGGAAAATACTACGATTGCAAGCTCATGGTTACGAGTCAAGTACTTCTTCTCATGAACTTTAAGTTGTCTAGATGCATAAGTTATGACCTTACCTTGCTGCATCAACACACAACCTAGGCCGACCCTGGATGCATCACAATAAAATACATACCTATCTAACCATCTGGTAGAGTCAAGACTGGAGCTGTAGTCAACCTAGTCTTTAGTTCTAAGAAGCTTTTCTTACACTTATTTGATCACTGAAATTTGACCTTTTTCTAAGTCAACTTGCTCAATGGGGAAGCTAAGGATGAAAATCCTTCAACAAACCTCATTTAATAACCGGCCAAACCTAAGAAACTTTTGATATCTGCTAGAGAGGTGGGTCTGGGCCAGTGTTTCACTGCCTCAATTTTATGATAATCCACTAGGATCCCTTCGCTCGATACCAAATGACCAGGGAGAGTGATCTACTCTAAATAGAATTCACATTTGCTGAACTTAGCGAATAAGTGGTGATCTTTGAGAGTTTGCATAACAATTCTCAGATGAGTCACATGATCCTCCTCTCTCAGAGAATAAATGAGGATATTATCAATAAAGACGATAACAAACAAGTACAAATATTGTTTGAACACTCTGTTCATTGTGTCCATGAAAGCTGCAAGAGCATTTGTTAGTCCAAAAGACATAACTACAAATTCATAGTGACCAAACCGAGTCCTGAAGGCTGTCTTCGGAATCTCACTATCTCTAGCTCTGAGCTAATGATAGTCGAATCTGAGGCCTATATTGGAAAATCAACTAGCACCCTAAAGTTGTTCGAACAAGTCATTAATCATGGGGATAGGATACTTATTCTCTATGGTGACCTTGTTCAACAGACGATAGTCAATGCACATTCTGAGAGAACCATCTTTCTTTTTCACGAATAACACTGGACCACCATATGGAGAGATACTAGGTCTGATAAAGCCCTTATCTAAAAGGTCTTTCAACTGCACTTTCTATTCCTTAAGCTCGGCAGGAGCCACTCAATAAGGAGGGATCAAAATGGGATGGGTATCTTGAAGGAGATCTATTTCGAAGTCGATTTTCCTTTCGGGAGGAACTCTGGGAAGATCTTCTTGAAACACTTCTGGAAACTCATTTAATGCTAGGACTGAATCAAGAGTTGGGGTTTCGGAGTTTGAGTCCTTAACCTGAACAAGATGATAGATATACACTTTGGAAATCATTTTTCTAGCCTTAAAGTAAGATATAAATTGACCTATAGGCACTAAGCTACTATCCTTCCACTCTAAGATTGGCTCGTTTGGAAACTAAACTGAATGATTCTAGTTTTACAAATGACTGAGGCATAAAAAGAATGTAACTAATTCATGCCTAAAATGATATCAAAATCTACCTTTTCTAACTCTACAAGATCTGTTGAGGTTACTTTTTGATAGACCGTGACAGGGCAATTTCTGTATACATGTCTAGCTATAACTAGGTCACCAATTGGAGTAGAGAAAATGAAGGGTTCGCAAAGAGTTTTTGGACATGCATTAATACCACAAGATTCCTTCCACTACTTGTACCAAGTGTAGGCTACCTGCCTTCAACTAATAGGCGGCCAAATATGCACTCTTGACTTGAGTGACGCCCATAATGTTTTTTACCTTTTAGATGTTGCCGAGAAAATCTTGTGGATCTTATTTTGATCCGAGTAAATTCTTGGATTCTTATTGTAAAATTGTTAGTCTATGGTAAAGCTGGTCCCAGAGCCTACTAATTTATGTGGGTAGTCATGGCATGAGCAAGTACTTTGTATGCAGCCCTCAACTTGGCATGCATGACTTTCTCCTTCAATAGGTCTGCTGGAGCTGTTGGATGATTCCTTGTGTTAGCTCTTCTGGGAAGCATTTTCCGAAATGCGAATAGTAGGAGGTAGAAAGAGATTGAATAGAATTCATACTCACGCATGATATGAATATCAATGAAACTAAAGTTTTTGTTAGAACACTTCGTAGCCTCCCCCTCATAGATATGGTGCACTTCACACACATGAAAGAGAATCTACTTAGCGGCTTTCAGATATCCTAGGACTATGAACCTAATGCTCTGAAATCAAGTTTGTCACACCTCGAGGCTATACCCCTTGATGTAATACGGGACCTAGAATCACGAGTGACCCCACACTAACCTTGTTTCTAGCATATATCAAGTATACTGAGAATAACATAATAAGGCATATACTATGCGGAAGAGAATACAATGGATAACCAAATGTGTGGAATACCAAACTAGTCTGAAGGTATAAAACATACTAAGAGTTTAATAACAATTGACAGATTAAACTTAACAATAAAAGATGATTCTATAACTATGTCTGAGAAGCCTTTAACTAAGTTGAGTTGCTGGTACATGCCCCCAGCTAACTCCAACAAAACTGAAAGTAACCACTGAAATGAAAGCATGTCTATTGTCCTTGGAATATGAGGACTCACCACTGAAGATATTGAATTCAGACCGAGAATCGATCTAAGAGTGATCTGGATACGGAGTACCTAAACCTACATCATGAAAGGATGTAGCGCAGATAATGCGTCAGTACTTGGAATGTACTGAGCATGCATGATATAGTTACTAATCTGAACAAAGGATAACTAAGCAATGACATAAACTTAGTAAAAAAGTAAACACTGAGACATAACTAAAAAGCTAAGTTGAATGCAATGACCATGTAACACTCAGAAAATTAATAGGTGAAACTAGAGCCTCACATTTCAGTCTTTAAATTTTATGCATGATTTAGAGTTGTAAAATAGTCGCTAAATTTGACTAAATGTTAGTTCAAGTGAGGGTTCAAGGAAGGTGAAAGGCATCACTACCCTTACAAGCACTCTTGAACTTTGCCTTAGCCGTGTGGGCAAACTGAATTGTTCAAGAGAGGCTTCAAGGAAGGTGAAAGCCTTCACTGCCCTTAGAAGCCCTGATGAACCAATGCCTCAGCCGTATCAGCAAGGAGGAAGGTTAAAGGGAGGGTTTAAGGAGCGTGGAAGACTCCACCACCCATGGGAGTCCCTTGTGGACTTTGCGTTAGACGTGTGGGCATAAGGCTATGTCCACTTGACGGTTCACGAAGGTGAAAATCTTTCACTTCCCATGCAAGTCCCTCGTGGACTTTGCCATAGACAATTTAGGCGAAGAGGCAGTCGATGTGAAAGGGGTCCACTGGTCGTGTAGACCTTGCGTGAGTATTGCCTTAGCCATTTTTGGCAAGAAGGCAGTCCACGCTTGGGTCCACGGCTAGTAGAATCTTCCACGACACGTGGAGACCCAAGTGGACTATGCCTTAGCTCAAAAATACAAAAGGAACAAGTCCGCGTTAGGGTACACAGTTGGTGGGGCAGTCCGTTGCCCATAAAACCTCTAGTGGACTTTGCCTTAGACGTGGGGCAGTCCACTTGAGGTGAGGGGCAATTTTGTAATTTTTATTTTTAAGTCCAAATTTATTGGGTATATTTTATATTATTTTTAAATAAATATATAAGGTATTTTAAGTCATTAAACACCCAAACTAAATCACTTTCTCAAACAGCCAAATCAAAATCAAAAGTTCATCTTCCTCACAATATTTTTCTCTCTAAAAACCAAAGAAGAAGAGAGTAAAAATTGAAGCTTGGGCTGAAAGAAATCAAGGGTTTTTCATCAAATTATTCAAGGATTCATCATCAAGGTATGGTAGTTTTCATCATTGGGTAGATTCCATCCTTAGATCCCCTGCAAAACTTGATTTCGAAACTTGCAATTTTCCCCAAAAGAAAGGGTTTTGTTCGAAATTCATGGGTTCAATTTAAAAGTGATTTCAATGGTGGAATTATGTTGGGTTATGATTTAATTGATTATATATGGTTGAATTTTGGTGAAATTCCCCCAAGAACCCATGGATCCCCTATATTGGTAATTATGATCTTAGTGTGGGTTAATTGATTTTAGAAGCATGTAAATGGGTCTTGTATGAATTAATTGAATTGTGTTATTACCCATATCTAATGTAGAAATTCTAGATGTTGGATTGAATGTGATTCATGATTCTTGATGGGTAAATTATGAGAATTTGTGCATGTACATGAGAATTATGAATGTGCTTCAAGAATTACTTTGATAATGAAGATTCTATGACTATGGTGTAATTGTGGTATTGATTGTGAAGGTCATTTTATCATATACCCCTACATATTATTATGCATGAATTAATTATGACTATGATGGAATCCCCTCTTGAACTTATGAATCTCCCATATTGCTAAATTGCGACTTCATGATGTGGGTTGATTCATTAACAGAGTATGTGAAATAATTATGTCTATATTGATTGATTTTATATGATGCCAAATGATTATGATTGATTAATAATTAAGCATGTGGTTGGATTACCTTGAGAATTAGGTAAGGCTTGTAGCATGAAGATGACTTCTAGGGCTTTAAGGGGGTAGAAGCTAATTTGAATAAACTAAGGATGTTAAGGCTTTAAGAATGAAGCTATTATGTATGTTGAATTGTATATGACATTATTGTGGAAGGACTTCACCCACATGACCTATAATAATGAATACATGAGTTTATGCATGAAATGAATGGTTTACTTGAATCATGATATTCCCCTTACCTAATGTAGTAATTCTAGATGTTTGGGTTGAGTTTGATTCATAACCCTTGAAGGGAAAATTGTGAGGGTTTGTACATGTTGATAAGAATTGTGTATGAGCTTGTGAACCACTTAGAAGTGAAGATACTATGATTATGATATTACGTGCATGTTTTATGAACACTTTGAGAGTGAAGTGTCTATGATGATAATGTTGTTGTTGTGTCGTTGAAAGGACAATCACACACACACGCCATGCATAATCATGACTATGATGTGACTAAGGTGTGGTTGAAAGGCTAATTATCATATGCACCTTTACGCATGGCTATGCATGAAATTTGCATGACTATGATATTGTTGTTGTGTTGATTGAAAGGCTAATCTCATGAACACACTATGAACATGATGTGAAAGGTTTACTCACATATTAATAATTCTAAAGTTGAAAGGCCATTCTCACCTAATGAATCTATGAGTTGTATCATGAAGTTGTATTGGATTGAGTGTTAAGTCACCCTTCCATAAACATGAACTTAAGTCAAGACTTAACATGAACTTAAACAAAATTATGCTTAGCACTGATGTTTGCGTAATCAAGACACAACTTCCAATGCAAGTGTCTATGATCGTATAATAGTAAATTAACCCAACCAAGAGTTGGGGTGGAGTTCCAAAGGAGCGGTTCCTGAAAATTAGTGGTTAAGTGTGAAGCTAACCATAGCTTAAGACATTATCGAATGTACACATGCCAAATTAAAGGGTTTGACACAAGTGTCAATTATCAATGGGGGGTTTTTTAAGCAAGTAAAGAGCAAAATCAGCAAAAAAAAAAAAAAAGGGATACGGATGCGGAGACGGGATTCTTGGGATGTGATAGGAATACGAGTTAGACTAGACTATTTGGTACATGCTTTTGATAGTAAATCCATTGAATATTTGTGAATAGGCTAGACAATAGTGGGGGTAAATTCTGTCTCAAGCAACTTACCCCGAATCAAATGGCTTCCTCTCGGACACCCACTTGCTGCATAAAGAAAAACTTCTACCTTAGTCCACTAACTCACTCGAGCTGAATATACCAGAGAAGGACTAGGGTTCACTCTCTCAAGGTGAACCTCATGTCGACCCACTCCCACCTGCCATCAATTTAGTAGTTTTAGTTTTACGACCTATCTCTCGAGCAAGTCGAAAACACAAAGGTAAAATCGTATTTGCAACTACAATTTCATTAAGTTCCAACACAACTACTAAAAAAATCACATCTAAACAACAAATAAACTATCAGCAAGCAAGACCCAACAATTAATCTAACCCATATTCACTAAATCACACCCTAAGAATTGGGGTTTTAGCTACACATGTAAAAGAGGTAAAAATGTATACGAATCTCAGTTTCCATCAATGGGTATGCAAGATTAAGTCTTAAAACTAGTCAAAAGTGAAGAATACACAAGACCCAAGTCCAAAATCTTGGAGTTGAAACCCTTTGAATCTTCAAGATCTTCAAAACCCTCTCCAAGCTCAAAGAGAATATTCTAAATCTGATATTAAAACTTGATAATAATAATTTATACTCTGATGTTAAGCCGCAAAACTTCAACTAGTATTTATAGTTTTCAAAAAATATGCTGCTAAGGATCACTCGGCGAAGTTAGTCGGGATCACCGATCAACTCGGCGATCTGCCCTTTCATCTAGTTCATCGCCGTCTTGCGTTAGCCTTCAACATTGTCGTGTTGTGGATCATTGGGCGACATATTACAGCTTCGTGGAACTTCTCGGTGATACGCCGACTGCTCCTTTTCATCGTCAATTTGATTCTTTCTATCAGGGCTCAGCACACTGGAACAAAAGGCGAGGAAAAGATGTTTTGGTGACTCGCCGAATGGGTTCGACGATTCTCAGATCTTCATTTCTTCATTCTTTAGCTGCCTTTTTTCTTTTTCTGCCAAGTAGTGTACATGCTTTCCTTCAAGCTCCAAATACCTGAAACTTAATGGTTTTCATCAGATATTGAGATAAAATATGCATTTGAGGACACTAATACTATCAAAATATAGCCCTAAATAATTCCAATTTGTGGACCCATCAACACCCCCAACTTAAACTTTTGCTTGTCCTCAAGCAAACTCAAGTTCAGCCGTTCAAAAAGGGTATCTCGAATAGTGCTATACAAGACTCAATCATGAATGCACACAACAAGACTCAATTTACTTATGCAAAGATCAAATGTGCACTCAAAGATTCAAGTTGTGACTCACCAATATCAAAGAATCTCATGCTCACAATACTTACTTCAAATGCAAGTTCAAGCTCAACCAAAGTGTTCAAATGCCCTCACACAAGGAATGATTCCATATTCACATAATGGTTCACAATTTAAAGCTTCGAAATCAAATGCAATGCTCACACTCACAAAGATGAACACGATGCATACTTTCACCCATAGGTTTGCCCGTATTTTCCGATCAACATTTGTTTCAGCTAACTAAAAATCACTAAGGTCTTTCAAGGCTTGAAATGGGGCAGAGTGCAAAGTTATAGTTAATTAGGCTCAGTGACTTTCATCCTCATGAAATGTGGTGCTTACAACACTTCCCTTCCTCTTCCTTCATCATTTTCTTTATTGCTCATAAATCATCCAATTATTCACTTCCCATGGATTGTTTGGGAACCCCATTTCTTTTGTACTTTATTCCACAACTTTTTTTTCATTCTTTTACTTTTTCTTTTTCTTTTCTCTTTTTTTTTTTTTATATGGAGGGGTTCCATTTTTCTCAAAACCATGGGTAAGAGGAGACTTTCCTTGCACTTATCTTTTCACCACACCCCCAACTTAGGCTTTTTTGGCCTAAGTTGGCTATTCAACTAACCATAGCTTCATGAGGATTATGGGTGATGGATAAATAAAGGTCTAGTTTACATCAAGTTTCTTCCAAAGGAAGGTTAAGGCTCAAGGGGTGTTCAAAAGCGGTTCACACACTCACAAGTTAGGTCACAAAGAGGTATATGTCAAATTGGCTCACATTCTTAGAAGTTGCCTAAGATCATATCAAGAGATAACATCACTTAGTTGACCAGACCAATGGGGCAAATTCTAGGATCCATCATGCATAGTTCATAGGTAAGCTCATCACACTAGGCTATGACACTATAAGTCAAACAAGACTTTACACTTTCGCTAGTGTCCAATGATCATCACAAGAGACTCAATTAAATATTAGGTTAGTGATAATGAGATGCAAAGAGTTCACATATTGTCTATGCAACTTCATTTGGCCTTATCGTAGCCGCGCATTCATGTTTGTTCGATTGAGAGCACTATTCAAGTCATCGGTATTGATCGGAACCGAGATTCAAATTTTACAAAAGAACAACCACATTCAACACATGAGAGGTGGCAAAATTTTTTGGACGGCGGGTCAAAATCATTTTGCAATTTAAAATAAAAGGAGCCACAAGCTTAAACCTCCACAAAATAGTGTATCAGACACAGTTTTTAAACAGAACAGCCCAAATATATACAATCAAAATAAATATGCACAAAGGTGGGCCTCACCCCACCACAAACAAAATTCGTTTACCCTCAAATGCAAATAAAGGTATCCAAAAGTAAATGTAACTAAGACAGAGAGGGAGGTAAAGCAAAGTCCTATCTATGCAGTCTCTCTATCTGTCAGGGCCTTAGTGCTTGGTGTAGCAGTATGGACTTGGGCATCAGTGCCCGGAGTCACCTCAAAAGGAATAACAGTGCCAGATCTACTAAGGGCTGCTGTGGACGTCTCAGTCTTTGATTTCTGGATCACCGGCTGCACAATCATCCCCACAAGATTTGACAAATCTCTAAATATTCTCTGCTCTCGGCTCTCTATCATCTTCTCCTAATGTACTGCAATCAACTTCTCTTCGGTCTCTACATTTGACTCCTCATATATTGTGCCACCCCTCTGTACATCTTTGGTGGTAGACGGAGGAATCCCTGAGGTCTTAGGAGCATCCTCGTCATCTGCACCCCGCATCAATGAGGTGAAATCGGTATACTTCAAAGCTGAAACCTAAGATGTCTCCACATGTTTTCTCTCACAAGCAGTGACTCTAGTAGGCAGATCATCAACAGAGGACCTAAGAGGGTCAGTGAAGCCAAGATAGCAATATCGATCATCCCTGGAATGGATCTCTCCAACCGAGTCGCTCTCACATCAGCTGAATAGGCCAGTTGTCCCATCTTCCGAATTATGGCCTGAGTAATCCTGGCAGGATGGGAGAAGGAAGAACCACCTGGGACCTGTGAGGAAGAGAAAGGAGCAGATGTACCAGAAGGGTCAGAGGCCGGAGTAGGCGAAGGTGCCTCTGCTGGTAACGAGTCAACATCAACTTCTGGGGAAATATCTGCCGGAGATGTTCTCCTCCTGATAACCTCCTCTCGTGTGAACTCGGCCTCAATACGTCGGATGCCAGTAGATGAAGATGGGGTGACCGCAATATCCCTCGTAGTGTCCCGATGTACTCTAGCACGTTGACATAACTCCGTGATCAAGACTGGGAATGGCAGAGAAGTCAACTTATGCTTGGCCCTCATGGCCATCTCTGGTGAAATCAGCAACCTAAGATCGATGCACCTCCTAGACATGATAGAACCAAGGCAAGATGCCTTAGGATGGCGTAAAATGGACTCATTCCGGGATGGTATGATGATGCTGCTGATGAAACCAAACTAGAACCTGCCAGCGATGTTCAAGTCCCTCTTCTCAATAGGTGCCCCTGCATCCATCCACCTAGGGGTGGTGTCAGAAATTAGAGGAGCCAGCTAACCCTTCAGGTCATCTAGGAATTTAACAATAGGCAACCCTTCGGAGGAAAGTGTATAGTGCAGCGGTTTACCTAATACAGTGTTAATATACTCGTTGTGGCACTCAAATTTCTTGCCTCAGACCTTGACCGACTTTATCGGTCTAAACTCGCTTGCCTTCTTCTTGTTCTTGGGCACCAACTCCCCATAAGCTGTGTAAAATTCCCTAACCCAAGAGGGAATATAAGGACTTCGGGGCCTTGTAAACTGCTCAAACTCATGGTATCGGAGGGTGTCAATCACATCGGGATGCTTGCCTTCCAGGTCCTACGTAGATAATAACTTCTCCTCTAGGATGGTTCGTACCGCCTCAACTTTCAGCCTATTCAGTAGTGTAGGAGTAGGAACGATAGGGAGTGCAGGGGCCAGTGGAGTAGTTATTTACATGGGTTTCAATAACTACTCCTGTTCTAGCTATATGCTTCTTCCTTTTGCCTTTATCTCTTGGTGGGAATTCTTGTCGTCTCCTCTTTGGAGTATTTGACCCCCTCCCCCTCATTTATGGTTATGCCCTGTGCTTTCTCCTAAGGATGCATGGTTAGATTTATTCATATTGTATTTGCAAGAGATCGGGACAAATTAGGAGAAAATTCAAACATAAACATAGAAAATCTATTGCAGACAGGCTCGCCGATCCATTCGGCAAGTCACCGAATATCTTTGGCGAGCTATGTCGGGCTCGCTGAAGGGATTAGCTTAAAAATTATAGCAAGTTGGCGATGGGAAGACCCTTTCGGCAAATCACCGACTACTGTCGGCGATCATGGGTTTGTCCACCAAAAGTTATAGTGCAACAGAGGCTTAGGAGAGTATACAAAAGGCGTTCAAGAGTACTTTCGGCAACAAAAGGCTTCTCGCCGAAAGTTACAGACTCAAACAAACACATAAAACATGAATTTAAAAGCGAGATGGGGTCATTAGGTGAACCGCCAAGTGGTTCGGCGAGCTCGACCCAGCTTGCCGAATGACTCAACGTGCCTATTTTCAATCCACTTTCTCGAATTGAACCCCGCAATGCCCGATAACAAAATCAAAGCATGCACTAATGAAATCCAAACATCGTACTACCCATCACCCTGGGATACTAAGATTTTTCTCGGTTTTACCAAATTTAGCCATTTGACGATATTTGCTCTCTAGAGTGTTGTCACCTGCTCTATCATTGAGCAATTTTCGTCATTTAACCAAAACATGGGTTACTCAGACTTCACCCAATTAATCTAAAAGAAATGCAAGCACAACTCATTGCAAATTCATTCATTTAAAAGAACAAAAATTACAAGCATTGGACGATCAAAACAACAAGGGCAAGATTTGCAAATTGAAATAGGCATTCACGCATTCTAATTCTATTAGAGAGGCCCATCACACAACAATATGATACAATCATTGCAAATGAGTACAAATTTTTTGAATGTAAACTCGGGATTCGGAAACCAACCTGAAATGCCAATTAAAATGTGATTAAAAAGCTAGGCGATAAAGAAATCCTGGTCCCAAGAACCAATCAACAACTAAAATACTTAATGAAAAGCAACAATATTGAAAATAATACCTTGGTGTGACTTTCTAAAGTTTAAAAGCGAGGGAAAATTAAGGATTTCAAATTCTAAGTCTTTTGGCCATTACCAACCGTCCAGTTCACACCCATTCGGTGACATTAGTCGCACTCGCAGATCCACTCTGCGACACGCCAAGTGGTCACTGGGCTCATTGAGTTTTACAGGCTCTGAATTAAATTTGAGTTGACTTAAACGACGGATCGAGTCGGGCACACCTGTAACGACCCGAGAGCACCCTCTAACCGTTACATGCGTATTCGACCTCTCGGAGGTCTTATACAAACTGTAGCATTCATTCATCGCGTAGATCATAAAAATCACTAAGAATTTAAAACTTTTATTCAAAAAAACCATAAGACTTCAAGAGTCATCAACATTTGAAAACAACAATACGCAAGCAGAACTACTATGTCTCTTTAGCCAATCTTAGACAAGAACTTAAAACGTACTAAGCGATACGACCCTTTACAAATGAAATGAAACTTAAGTGTCTATTACAATGACTAAGAAACTTCTAAACATAGTCCTCGAATCTTGAGGACATACCAAAGACTTGGAAGAGTGAAGCAATCCAAGTAGCTCTAAAGCACAATCTCCTCCTAGTTACCACAACCTACACTTGTAGTAAAATAGAAGAAAGGGGTTAGTACAACACACGTACTACGTATGAGGATATGCAAAACATGCAAAAAAGGACTTTGTGAGGAAGTTATGCTTTCATGCCATTTTGATAAAATCTCATGAACATCAACACAATAGGCACCTTACAAGTCACAACCAACAATACAAAGTCATATGCTTCACAATAACTCATAAACATACATAACCCATTTACCTTTACCTTCTTGCCTTGGACCTCCACTTTAAGTAACCCTTAAGCAATACATTTGTGCAATGTATGGGCAACGTCCCACACAATCACCCACACTAAGGCACCACCGTAAGGTCACACAAAGTACACTTACCATGCATACCTCAACCTTCACCAATTAATCACATAATACATATAAGTAGATAAGCCAACAAGTCACTTCATAAAGCTAGAACACTCATCAAATGTCATCCCAAGACTCACCTAAGTAAGACATGGTGAAGCAACCCATACTACCTCTCCATACCACACCCAAGTGATCCTTAAGGCCACACAACACAAGCTCCCTTCACATCTCAACATAAATCGTTGATTCAACTAAATGCATTTACAAAACTTCATTCACTAATGACATAAGATCATCACATAGATTAAATTCAACATAAGCACTTACATTCAAGTCAATATGACTCACTTTCACATTAGCATGCTCAAAGACCAACACTTTCATTAATTAGCCCAAAGAGACTCATTCATTCATTATCATTACTAAGACACACCAAGATCTCCCTTAAATGTCTACTTGTGAAATGTCTAGATGATATCCCATTCAACCACCTATCCTAAGTAGTACACCCTTAAGAGACCCTAGTTCATTCATTCATTAATGTGGGGAAGAGCCTTAACCGACATAGACATGGAGCTTGATATGGAATCCCGATAGTACCCTTACCGGATGAGGGATCCCCACTTGCCTAAGGTAGGGTCATTCTTTTAGCCTTTACGTGGTAGAGACCACTAGCTAGTCCTATGTGGGCACATAGTTAAGGGATAAAAGGATTGCTTCCAATTACTCTCATCCCAACTCACGAAGGAGCACCCATCTTAAGGGTTGCTACTAAATACTCACATCTCAACTAACGAAGGACTATCCACCCATCTTCATATCCTCTCGCTGCTAGACATTACTCCCCTACGGAGTTAGGACATTCATTTCATTCATTCATTTAGTAATAAGGATTGCCACTAAGTACTCTCATCTCAACTCACGAAGGAGTACCCATCCTAGCCCAACATTCATTCATTTAGGCAGCTCTTGGATTCAAAGATGAGAATACCTTTCATCTAGGAATCCCATTCATTTAAAGGAGTACTTTATGATACTATCCTTACAATAACCCAACTTTCATTCATTAGCATTAACTCCCATTCTTTTAATTCATTCACACATTCGTTCATTCATCCTTCACTAGGTGTGAGAGTAGGTAAACATAGTCTATCCTAGCCTCACCATCATTATAATTCATTCAAAGAAGACAACAACCAAGTATAACACATAAAGTCTCTACACAAGGTCACCTTTCATTCTTTTAGACCATACACAAATTCACATCATATCACATTACCTTTACATTATCAACATTACTCAAAACAACAATCATCTAACTTTGCCTACAAGGCCATGATCACAACATGCTTATAAAGTAAACACCTCCCTAATTTCAAAGGGATCAAACCCCACAATTCTAACATCTACCACTCAATCTGCACAAAACTTTACCATTTCTCATTTCTTTGGAGGAACTTACTTCTCCATAGCATATCATGCCCATTACAACATTTATAGGGTCACCATACATTTTTTGTCAAGAGCATAATCATGCAATATCAAGATCACATCAAGGCATGCTGAACTAGGCGTCTCATGGAGCAATTTAAATAATTCTTCATAAATGCAATAAATCATAAGGGACATAATCATGAAAACTCATTTATTTATTTAAACAAGAATTCAACTAAAATATGCACCTCATAAGGAGAATACGGAAACTCAATTCACATAAGACTCCAACATGCAACATGCTACTAAGAACTCTTTGTTTCAAGCTTGAATTAGAATATAAGCAAAAGATAAGGATATCAACAACCTTATTACTCCACTCACCATCCCCCACTTGGGGTAAACCAATCTAAGGTTATCATCAAACAACAAAGAAAATTGACTTACCTTCATTTGTTCCCTTATCCTTGTTAGCTTGAAGAATATAGAAATGGTTCCTCTTAGGAGCATTTGGATCCGGGCCATCATAAGCAATTTGATTGATCTCTTGCCTCTTACCTTAAGTGTAGGGCAATCTCTGATCTTATGATCCTTACTCCCACATCCAAAGCATCCATCCGTACCAGCAAGACACTTGCCCAAATGTTGCCTTCCACAAGTAGCACACCTAGGACTGTCAAAAGTAGAACCACCTCCATTCCCTCTTTGAGGTTTAGGGTTAGACACCCTATCATTGTTGACCATTGAAGAATCTTAGTTATAAAACCTCTTCTTAGACCTAGATTTGTTTTGTTCATCCGGCCTAGCCCTCTTCATATCTCTATTCATCTTCCTAAGCTTCGTCTCCTCAAGTTGTTGGGCATCAACCATAAGCCTAAAGATATCCATATCATGATGGAGCATGGTTGTACGACACTCTTCTTCAACCAAACCGAAAATCCCCATCACAAACTTATTCATTCTAGCCCTAGAATTTGCTACCAAGGTAGGAGCATACTTAGAGAGTTGGGTAAACTTGAGAGAGTATTCCTTAACACTAATATTCCCTTGACGTATGTTCATGAACTCAACCAACTTTTGCTCCCTCAACTATAAGGGGAAAAACCTATCAAGAAAGGCCGTCTTAAACACTCCCCAATCTATTGGGTCTGCCCCTATGGGTCTCTCATCCCTCAATTGCTCAAACCAAACTTGAGCTACATCCTTGAGTTGGTAGGAAGCCAACTCCGTCTTCTCCCTAGGAGTAACTCCCATTGCATCCACAATCTTAAACACCTCATCTATAAAGTTTTGTAGGTCCTCATCTACCTTAGAACCAAAGAAGGTACGAGGATTCATCCTTGTGAAATCCCTTAACCTTGATGCCACGGTACTCTCAATAGCATTCACCCTAGGCCTCACATCTCTATTTTCTTGAGTAGTCATGGCATGGGCCAGGGAGAGAAAAGCCTCTCTAATCTCCCCATTAGTCATATCCGGGGTAACCACCGGAACCACATTCTCTTGCCCAACTAAAGAAGTTTGGCCACCTTGCGCTCCTTGGAGAGGAACTCCCCAATCATCTATCTCCTCTTCCGCTCTCCTTCGGTTAGCCCTCGTATTCATATCCTATAAACACAAGAGACGGATTAGGAAAGGGACACTTATAAACCTAACTCTAAGGCACGACCTCAAGAATAATGAGAGAAAGTGAAACTTCTATCATACTATATCCTCTCGCTTACAGATGTGTCGCGACTCATACTGATGAACAAAACTCTACTAGGTGTGGCTTTCGAGACTTTGAACCTAAAAGTAATCTTTAAAACCTGGCTCTGATACCAAGTTTGTAACGACCCGAGAGCACCACTTAGCCATTACATGCATATTCGACCTCTCAGAGGTCTTATACAAGCTTAGCATTCATTCATCGCATAGATCATAAAAATCACTAAGAATTTAAAACTTTTATTCAATAAAACCATAAGACTTCAAGAGTCATCAACATTTGAAAACATTAATACGCAAGCGGAACTCCTAAGTCTCTTTAGCCAATCGTAGACAAGAACTTAAAACGTACTAAGGGACACGACCCTTTACAAATGAAATGAAACTGAAGTGTCTATTACAATGACTAAGAAACTTCTAAACATAGTCCTCGAATCTTAAGGACATACCAAAGACTTGGAAGAGTGAAGCAATCCAAGCAACTCCGAAGCAGAATCTCCTCCTAGTTACCACAACCTACACTTGTAGTAAAATGGAAGAAAGGGGTTAGTACAACACACGTACTAAGTATGAAGGTATATGCAAAACATGCTAAAAAGGACATTTGTGAGGAAGTTATGCTTTCATGCCATTTTGATAAAATCTCATGAACATCAACACAATTGTCACGACCCGGGAGCACCCCCTAGTCGTAACCGGCGTACTCGACCTCGAAGAGGTCTAATACAAGCCTCTTAGCATTCATTCATCGCATAGACACTAAAATCATAAGGAATTAAAAACTTTATTTACCAAGAAAACATTTCATAAAAAAAAACAATAGCAAGCGGAAGACTTTCTAGACTTTATACATGATGTCTTAAACCATCTAATACTTTGAATACAACATTGGGATTAAGCCCATACAAAACATAAGCAATTACTAGAAAGACATAAAAAAAAAGGACATGTAGGGTATTGTCCTCGAATCTATGAGGACTCACCAAATCTTCATCTTCAACACTTAGAAACCTATAAAATAGCCATGACATGTCATCATCTCCAAATCCCTACACTTTAGTCCAAAAGGGAGAGAAAGGGGTTAGCACAATTAAGTACTAAGTATGGAGACCATGCAAAAACATGCCAAAAAGGACATTTTCAAGGAAGTAAATGCTTTCA
>JAJONQ010029729.1:0-18686 GCA_036250385.1 Solanum microdontum
TCAGTAAGTAATCAGTAAACAAAAGTCAATTTTGGTTGTTATCAAGATGAGAGAATTAACAAGGGTATACGTGTCCCCCACAAGCTCATAATGCAGTAATCCTAGTAATAGCAATCCTTTCCTAGGGTACTACATGCCAAGTGGTAAGCTAGATATCTCTAAATCCTTGGTCCGGCATCTAGAGAATTTCACCCTGCACCTTGGTTCGGCTACGTGTGTATAATTTACTAACCCTTACCTTTACCTCATATTAGACATCACATCGATGTTTGGCTTAGTTATTACTTCGCACCAAACGACACTAGACTATTAGATAGTATCACACTAAATCTATGTTGATAATTCTTTTCTTGTTGATTACCTCCTTGGTCCGGCAAGTAGCAACACGGCGAGTTCTAACGTTGCGCACCGTTCAAAAGACTTTTAAACGAAAGAATTATCAATGCATGCAAAACACTATTCAAGAATTGCTTATTTACAATTCATACTTTGTTAATCGCTCATGGTTCCCACAACCCTAGTTGTGGAGTTTAGTTACCCATAATCATATGAACATAATTCATTGTTTTAGATGAAAGAATTATGAACTTACGTAAGAAGAATAATAAACTCAGCAATTCAACTTGAATTGCAACACCAAAATGTTCAAAACAAACTTAGGAAATTAAGAATTGCTAAAGTTGCAAGTTAATATCCCAAGTCAAGAACTAGAATAAAAGTATAAAATCTAATCTCCAAAATGAGGTTTACATACCCTATTTATAGAAAAAATATCCTAAAATGAAAAGGAAACAAAATAAGGAAATAAAATTGTAGGACGCGTCTCCATTCCACGAGGCTGACCTACAGTCCGTAAGTCGAATGACGGTCCGTAGGTCTCTTCCGTGGCTCCATACTTAGCCGATTTGAAATCTTCACAAATCCACCTCTCTCAGTCAGCTTCCACGAACCAGCAGCACGGTCCGTCAGTGAGACGATGGACCGTCAGTCACCTCCGTCGCTCTATACTTAGATTATTTCAACTCAGGTACTGGAACCACTCCTCTGATCACTTCTACGGAGCTCCAGGACGGACCGTAAGTGATTCGACGGTCCGTCAATCTTCACCGTGGTTCCACACTTGGTCAAATTTCCATGAGCTTCAATCTTGTCATGCCTGGTCGTCCCACAATCCTTATCTACGGGGCGTCACTCATCCTACAGTCTGTAGGTGCCTCCGTAAGTGACTCTTTTCAGCACTTGCCTTAGCTACTACATCTTCATATTTTCATGCCTGAGTTTATTTCCTGAAATTAGAACAAAAAAAATAAAACTAACACAAAAATGCCTTAGACATTCACAAATCCTAAGTGAAACGTATCAATAGTACTGTAAACTCACGGTACATCAACACCCTCAACTTAAAATCGTTGTTTGTCCTCAAGCAACACATTATGACTCTAAACTACACTTGTACAGAAGCAAACAATTTCTGCCCAAGCAATCACATGGCTCTTCATCCCGACTCTTAGTTTGAGTGTGACTTTGTTCTCTTAGACTCAACAAGCTAACTTGTGCGGATCAAAACATGACAAAGATCGACCAACCAACACACAACATACACTATTTTACTATCACCAAGGTACAAATTTTCCGACAATGTATTTAGTGCCCTTACTTCAAACGAAATATCTCTTTTCACACAATGAATATGAATTTGAGTACAAGGATTCATTCAACACTCACGCTCAAAAGTAACTTCAAGTACATTTAGTGCTCAATACCATAGGCTTGTCCTTATTTTCACTGCTTTTACTCTCCAAACTAGATTCTAGGATCACTATAGGACTTTCTTGGCTTGTAAGTAGGCTCAGGGTCAAGTGTGGTACATTTGGGTACTTCTTAGTGACTTTCTGCCCTCCTTGACATTACACTAGGCTTTCAACCTCATTTTTCCCTATTTTTGACATCCTACTATTTTACCTTCTTTCCTTTGATTTTCATCAACCATGGATGTGACTTTAGACTTTGTAGCTCTTTATTTTTCACTTTCATCTTTTTCTTGCATTTTATTCTTTTCTTTCGCTTTCAACAAGTCACATTCTTTCTGCTCTTTTCTTTTTCTTTTTTTCAACATAAAACTCTTTTCATACCCATTTTTCTTTTGGCTTCCTCTTTCATAGCCACCCTCAACTTATGGATTTTCCATTGGTTGAGGTGCACAATACCCGATGTTGGATTAGGGCCAAGATTGAAGTTACTCTTTACATTAGCCACCCTCAACTTAGGCTTTTGGCCTAAGTCGAGGTGCACATGTCCAAGGAGGGATTGGGCCAACATAATATATTATGGGAAGGTGAGTTAGGGGTTTAGAAAGAAATGGTCTAATTTATGCTCAAAGTATTTGGATCAAAGGGAGCATTTATTTCATTTGGTTGGATTCTTCTTTTAGGAAATTTGTGGACTTATCAGAACAAAGGCCTATGATCGCTTCCTAGCCTCTAGAGTAAATTGTCTTAGCAGGACTAACCGAGCAAGCTCTAGATTGGCACAAAACTGTTTGAAGAATCAACTTTTCTCACACTCTCTTGGCACATAGTTTCATTATCAGATTATCAAATTACCCAGTTCAAGTTTTAGCTCAAGTCATGCCATTAAGTTAGTTCATTATCATGGCATACTCAAAGCCGACACATTCAACTTATCAAGCCTACAAATTCTAGCACACGTCACAAAATTTGGACTAGTATCATTTTTCATAAGCCATCATACTTTATTCTTTTTTCATGCTTCTATACATACGATCCTAACACATGCCGGTTCAATAGAAATTAAACAGTCTCTTGGGGGAAAAGAACACAAGCAAGAAAACCCCAAGAGAGGATCATGAGTTAGGTTACTCAGACTTCACCCTATCACTCACAATCCATTTACCCCACCCCCAACAAAAAATAGGTGCACTTGTCCCCAATGCACACAAAAAATAGTAAAAAGTAATGGATATGGGTGAAGCAAACCTGTGGCGCATAGCGCCGATGAACCATCAACAAGCGGGTGAGTCCAGTTTCCCGGAGCTCGCTAAATCAACACTCGGGTCACCCTCAGTAGTGCCCGCATCAACAAGGACAGCACCATTAGTAGTGCTATCTGTCACTCTAACTGAACCCTCAGTGGTGCCCAGATCAATCCTCACGGGCATAGAACTCGACGCCCTAGCAATCATCTCATGGGTCCTCTGTTGCCTCAGCTGCTCATCTATTATGGAGGCTTTCCGTGCCTTCTTCTCCTGCCTGTGCTGCCTTTTGCTAGCCTTTTCCTCCTCCATGAGCTTAGTTTTGTGACTAGATCGGTACCTCTTACCGCGAGCACGTGTAGGCTCAGGCTGCTCCTCCGCATCATCTCCACTGAATATTGCACCCAGGACTGTATCATCGCCTAATGCAGAGGGTGCAGCATGTGGCTCAATAGCTAGTGTGGCCAAGATAGCGTTAACATCGGCCCAGAGACTACCTAGCTCGATCTGGAAAGAGTACATATCAGTAGTACGAGCTGGCCTCTCTAGAACTCTCAACTCAAAGGCATCGAGCCGCTTATGAACTGCTTGGACTTTTTGGTCCGTTTTCACCTCCATTCTCTTTTCTACTCTTTCTTCGAACTCAGCAATCAACTTCCACATCTAGGGCTTAATATGGTGCAGTAAGGTGGCCATCTGACCCTCCAACTTCTGGACTAAAGCCAATGGTATCATAATCGTTCCGGAGAGTGGGG
Source organism: Solanum microdontum (assembly GCA_036250385.1). Lineage (NCBI taxonomy): Eukaryota > Viridiplantae > Streptophyta > Magnoliopsida > Solanales > Solanaceae > Solanum > Solanum microdontum. The sequence continues at coordinate 3,748 of JAJONQ010029729.1, forward strand.
TGGCTCGAGATGAGCTCGGGGCCTGGATGGCCATCTGAGAAGAGGAAGTTAGGTGCTCATCAGGCGGAGCTGTAGTGGGGGGCCATCTCTCTGCATCTTCCCCACAGTGCGTAACAGATCATCTCCCATAGGTACGTCAACTAGAGGCCCTCTACGTGGTGTTCCCACATTCGTATCATCCTGAATCAACCCAATGTTAAGGGTCCCAGTCGCATGCACCAATTTATCACAGTGCCAAATAGGCAATCCTGCATCCCTGCAAAGCTGAAAGATCATACAGGGTAAAAGGTAGGTGGTGGTGGTCTTGAAAGCGCTATCATCCAATTCTCCCAGTAGTAGGCGGGGGAAATTCATATACAATCTGGCAACCAGTGCAGCCACCATGACCGCCCTATCCCAGGTGACTATATTATCGACCATTGTTGGTGACAATCTATTCCGAACCAATAGCCAAAATAACTTGGCTGCCAAAGTGAGGGTGGCCTTCCGAATACCCAACCGGGGTGCAGTAACCCATTCCTCTCATTCTACATCCAAAGACAGATGTCGAGCTAGCCATGATATAACCGCCTCCCTTTAATCCGCATTTCGGCCGAAGGCTCCTGTCCTCACAATTTCCCATCGATAGTCAAATTCAGCGGTGGAGGGCGCCCATGTGTGGTGAGGGTTAGGGCCATAAAGGAACCGGCTGATGGTAGTGTGGGATAATTTCAACGAGACACCTCAGACCATGGTGGATGTGAGGGGGTCTTGTGTTACGGGCTTGGCGTTCTTGTGAATTCTCCCTCGGAGAGTGGCAGCTAGAGGCGTATCTAGCGGGTGTTTCGTGGGTTCACGTGAACCCATGCTCCCCTCTCTAGATTATATATAATAGTGTTATATATTTTTTAAAATATTTAAATATAGAGGTGTGAACCCACGTTAAAAGTAGCATATAATAATATGACCATGATTAGGTGCACCTCTCTAAGCAAAGACAGAAATTTAAAATCTTATATCTATCTTGTTTTTGTTAGTAACACCCCTCCAAGTGGTTACCGGTAACACTTTTGGCATTTCAATCAATTTTTCTTTTGTTTCTTGCTTTAATCTTTCAAATTTTTCAAGTGTGTAACATTTGAAATTCCTAAAAAGAATTAGCACGGTAAAATTTCTATATAATTAAATCAAATGTGTATATTAAAATTTAAAACTAGTAGTATTATATATGTTGGATCTATAATTTTTAAAATCTAAGGGTTTAGTGTTAAGAACGTAAAGGTCAAACCGATCAAATTTATATCTGATGCATCTTTTTGTAATAGTGCACCCATCATTCCGAAATCCTAGATACGCCTCTGGTGGCAGCATAGGAAGCATAAAACTCCCACACAATCTCCTCGCTATAAGTACCCGAATCACGAGCCATCCACTCGTACTTGTACTTTTGGAAAAGCTAGTGGATATATGGCATAGTGTGGAGGCTCCCGGTGAGAACTTTGCGCTGCTCCGTAATTGTATGTGCCATCTTTTCCTTGGCATTCTTCATCTTGGCGTCAAGGTAAATCAGCCACTGCCCCTCGATGCACCACATGTTTGGCTCTTCGTCTACAGGATTCGGTTGGTCATTTTGAGGGATGTGAATCACGTCAGAGTGAGATGCCTCATCAGACGAGGTAGCCACTTTATGTACACTTGAACCGATGGCAGACCTGGACCCAGACCTGGCAGCAGAGTTGGACTCAGAACCGGACCCAGACCTAGTTGGTGACTCGATTAGTGTATCCTATTCATCAGATTGGGAGGCAGTGACTACGTTAGGGAGCACCTTCTTGGACTGGTTCCGAGTGGTCCGGGCAGGTGTGGGTCAGTAATACGGGTGTCGTTGCTTGTCGATATCCTCATCGATAAGTCGTGAGGACGGTGCCACTGATTTTGACCGGCCCCTGTAGATGACGACTTTCTTGTTTAGTATCATGGTACCTGCGGAGGAGATGTTAGTACCCAACACAAGCACTAAACATGGTGGAAAGAATTTAAGAACCATAAACAAATGAAATCAAGAAGGACAAAAAAAAATAAAAAATAAAAACAAATAATAAAAATGAAAAAAATTACAGTAAGCTACAGTGGTAACCGATAGAGGGAATCGACGGTCCGTAGGTCAACCTGCGGTTCGTCGACCTGCTCCGTAAGTCAGAAGTAACTAGGGCATAGTCACAGATGGAAACGCCAGAGATGCAGAACGGTCAGTTCCACGGACCGTAGTCCACCTCCATCATGTAACACTTGGGAAATTTCCCAAGTGCCCCTGGCACGGACCTGATCAACGGTCCATCGACTGAACAACGATCCGTGGACGGGGTCTCGTGGGTGGGTCTGGGCCAATTTTATGCATCAGTGCTTATCATTTAGACATACAAGAGGATCAACAACAACACTAAGCAAGTCTAATTATGCATTTCAACACTCCACGTGCTAGTTCGTCATTCTCGGGGGTCCAATAATTCAGTTAAGCACGTCATTCATACAAGTTATAGAACCCTAAGTCAAAACTTACATTTAGACTCGTAGTTCTACTAGTTTTAAGTTAGAATTACCTACAATCACTGATCATCATCCCAATGGCGTCTAAATTTCATATTTAACATGCATTTAGGGGTGATTAGCTACCCAAGGTCAACACCCACTCCCGACTTACCCTATTCAAGCCGTGAATAGTAATTCAAAGTAAGGGGACAGTCAGTTACCTTACAAGAAATGAGGAATGGTGTGATTGCGTGCCAAGACATAGACTTTGACTGAATTTGACCCAACATTGTAACGTACCCGGACACCGGACTCTCTTGATGATGGGAATTTTCGGGAAAGATGAGAAGGTTGTGAGTATGTGGATTTTTAGGGTGAATTTCTTTGGGAGATCTGATGGAGGGTGGTGTGAGGGAGTGAATATGTGGATTTTGGGGTGTGGGGATTCAGATGAGGGTTTTGGAAAAAGTGGGAAATGTTTTAAACTTTGGGGTTTTTAAATAGATGAAGTCTGGGTCGGGTAGGGCAGACTAGGGTTTCAACCTACGAGACCCCGCTTACGGTCTGTAGGTCAATCTACGGTCCGTAGGTCGAGACCGTAGATCACCTCAACACTTAGAAACATTTAGGGACTTACTTAGGGTCTACGGCCGCTATTCACGGTCCGTGGAGTAAAGGACGGACCGTCGATGGGATCCGTAGACCGTTTCACCAGAGTTTTTTCTGCAGATTCTAGTTCTCACCCCTATTGTTGGCTAAATTTTACACTTGGATTGCCTCCTAAGCAGCGCTTAATTTAACATCGCGGCACGACGCATGCCTCTTGATTACTCAGACTTCATCAAGATGATAGGCCTCAACAACTTCTTGCACACTTTCTGTGTTTCCCAGATATATCTTTATCCTTTGCCCGTTAACTATGAACCTTGTTCCTTCACTGTTCTTAAGCTCAACCGCTCCATGGAGGAGCATTTTTGTGAGCAAAAATGGCCCGGTCCATTTGGATTTGAGTTTGCCCGGAAACAAGTGCAACCTAGAGTTGAATAGAAGCATAAGATCACCCACAACAAATTCTCGCTTTTCAATTCTTTGATCATGATACCTCTTCATCTTCTCCTTGTACAAGGCTGAACTTTCATAAGCTTTTAAGCGAAACTCATCAAGCATATTCAAGTCATTCATTCTTTGATTAGATGTGGCACCCCAATCCAAATTTAGTTTCTTCATCGCCCACAAAGCCTTATGCTCTAGCTCCACCGGTAAATGGCAAGATTTCCCATATACAAGTTGGTAAGGAGACATACCTATTGGAGTCTTGTATGCAGTGCGATAGGCCCATAGAGCATCCTCAAGATTCCTTGACCAATCCATTCTATTAGCATTCACAGTCTTTGCCAAAATTTGTTTGATCTCTCTGTTGGTTGGACATTTCAACTTGCCCACTAGTTTGCGGATGGTAAAGAGTGTCTACATTGTGGCGGACACCATATTTCTCAAGTAGCGCCTTAAACAACTTATTATAAAAGTGGGAACCTCCATCACTGATAATCGCCCTTGGGGTACCAAATCTGGAGAAGATATTCTTTTCAAAAATGTGGTGACACTTTTACCTTCATTGTTGGGGAGCACAACTGCTTCCACCCACTTCGATACATAATCAACCGCAATAAGAATATACTTCATCCCATGTGAACTCACAAATGGTAAAATCAATGCCCCATACATCAAACAACTCTATCACCAATATAGGATTCATAGGAAGCTCTTGCCTCTTTGAAATCCCTCCTTCTCTTTGGCAACAATCACAAGACTTGGCGAAATTATGAGCATCTTGGTGGATGGTAGGCCAGTAGTACCCACACTGCAAAATCTTATGCGCAGTCTGAATGCCACTATGATGCCCACCAACAGGCGATGAATGGCATGCTTTAAGTACAGTCAACATCTCAACCTCGGGCACACAGCGACGAATAATCCCATCAGCACAACTACGATACAAGTAAGGTTCATCCCAAAAGAATTTCTTCACATCATGCATAAACTTTTTCCTTCGGTGAAAAGACAAGTCTGGAGGCACCAAATTGCTTGCCAAATAATTAGCAAAGTCTGCAAACCAAGGAATCAGATCATGAGAAGCAGCCAATACTTGTTCCTCTGGAAAAGTATCATTAATTTCATCCCTATCACCAAGCTTTAGCATAGCCTCTTCCTCTAATCTGGACAAGTGATCGGCAACTTGATTTTCGGTCCCCTTTCTATCTTTTACCACAAAATCAAACTCTTGCAGCAACAATACCAATCTAATCAACCTCGGTTTTGCATCCTTCTTCGCCATCAAATACCTCAATGCAGAAAGGTCAGTATGCACTATGACCTTAGTACCAAGCAGGTAGGATCAAAAATTTTCGAATGCGAAAACCACCGCAAGAAGCTCTTGTTCATGTCACAATATAATTCTTCTGGGCCACATTTAGAGCTTTGCTAGCATAGTAAATAGGATGGAGAATTTTCTCTCGCCTCTATCCCAATACCACACCAAGCGCTACTCCACTCGCATCACACATTACCTCAAATGGTTGTCCCCAATCCGGTGAAATAATGATAGGTTCAGTGACCAACTTCTCCTTCAACTCTCCAAATGCTCTTAGACAAGCATCTTCAAAATGGAACTTACACTCCTTCTCGAGCAGTTTGCACAAAGGATGTGCAATTTTTGAGAAATCTTTGATGAACCTCCTATAATAACCTGCATGCCCAAGAAAACTCCTAACACCTTTTATAGAGATAGGTGGAGGAAGGCATTCTATTACCTCAACTTTTGCTTTATCTACCGCAATGCCCTTCTCAGAAATTTGATGACCTAGAACTATCTCTTCTTTCACCATAAAGTGGCACTTCTCCCAATTCAGCACCAGATTGCAATATTCACACCTTTTAAGCACCTCAGCCAAATGATTCAAACATCGATCAAAAGAGTCACCTACCACAGAGAAATCATCCATAAATACCTCAATAGTGTCCTCCACCATATCAGAGAATATCGACATCATACAACATTGGAAGGTCGCTGGAGCATTAAACAACCCAAAGGGCATCTGTTTGAAGGTGAAAGTCCCATAAGGGCAATTGAAGGTGGTCTTCTCTTGGTCCTCTGGAGCTATAGAAATCTGATTGTAGCCCGAATAACCATCAAAAAAACAATACCAACCCTTACCAGCAAGTTTATCCATCATCTGATCGATGAATGGCATAGGGAAATGGTCCTTTTCTGTCCAAGCATTTAGCTTCTGGTAGTCCATGCAGACTCTCCATCCAGTCACGGGCCGCATTGAAACAGGCTCGTTTCTCTCTTTAGGAACCACAATAATCCCACCTTTCTTGGGCACACATTGAATAAGACATACCCAACTACTATCTGCAATGGGATAGATAACTCCAGCATCCAACCACTTGATGATCTCCTTTTTAACAACCTCTTGCATAGGTGGATTTAATCTTCTTTGGTGCTCAATACTAGGTTTGTGATCTGGCATGAGTTGGATTTTGTGGGAACAAATACCGGGAGGAATTCCAATAATATCCGCAATAGTCCACCCAATAGCTCGCTTGAACCTGTTTAACACAGTCACCAAGCACCCTACTTGTCTCACATTTAAATCTTCCGCAATGATGACCGGCAAAGTATTATCTCTACCTAAGAATACATACCTCAAATGCGGTGGTAGAGCCTTAAGCTCCAATTTTGGTGCCTCCACAATAGATGGTCTCGTGGGTGGAGACTCATGATTCTTCATGTCTAACTCACACTTCTTTGGTTTTGACCGATATTCACACCTATCGAGTGCAGCCACCAACTCATTGTACTCTTCAATACCATCACTATCGAAATTCATCATAACTACTGCTAGTTCCTCAACACCGAGTCGCTCTTCAATTTGCACTTCTATTCCACTCTCAACTCTGTAAGTAATAGAAGATACCGTTTGGAGCTCACCACTCTACTTCATGGACCTACAAATATTGAGAGTTGCTTCTTCATTGTTCAGTCTGAACTTCATCTGCCCCTTCTCCATGTCAACCAACACATGACCTATCACAAGGAATGGTCTCCCAAGGATGATGGGAAACTCAAAATCAACCTCACAGTCAAGAATCACAAAATCCACCGAAAAGATAAATGACTCCACTTTCACTAGCACATCACGAAGTACACCAATGGGCCTTTTCACGGTTTGATCGGCCATAAGTAACCGCATGGTAGTAGGCTTTGGATCCCCTAGACCGAACTTCTTATAAATAGACAATGGCATGAGGTTGATGCTAGCACCAAGATCACACAATGCCTTAGCAAAGTGTAACAACCCTATAGTACATGGAATCGTGAAAGCACCGGGATCTTCCATCTTCTGCACAAGAGACCTTGTAGCAATAGCGCTACAATGCTGCAATCTATCATCATCTTCAAAACTCACAGACCTTTTCTTTGTCACCATATCTTTCATAAACTTCGCATACCCAAGCATTTTCTCCAAGGCTTCTATCAATGGAACGTTGATGGAAAGCTGCTTCAAAATAGTAATAAACCTGTGATATTTACCATCTTCAGTCTTTTTCACTAACATCTGTGGAAAAGGTGGTGGAGGTCTAGGTATGGAGACCACTTTCTGAGATATCTCCGCTTCTTTCTCTGTCGCATTCTCAGACTCTTCTCTAACCTCTACCACATCATCATCTTTTCTAATCTCAACATCCACCACAGACGACATAGGTGGATCAATAGTTTGCTTAACCCCTCTAGTAGTAACTGCCATACAATGACCATCATTCCTTGGATTCTAGATGGTGTTGCTAGGAAGAGTGTCAGGTTGACGTGGGTTCACTATAGTAGACATTTGATTCATCTGCTGCTCTAGATGGTTTATTGACACTGCATAGGCATCAACCTTTTGACCAATACCAGACAAGTCATTTCTCATCTTCTTCACATTCTCATCAGTTGCATCAAACCTTCTCATCATCTTCTGCATCATATCTTCAATACGTGCCATATTGCCTCCAGCTTCCCTAGTACTAGATTCCTGATTTTGAGGGGAAACATAAGGTCTAACCCAATCATTTCTGTTTCCATAGTTGTTCTGGTTGTAGTTGTTGTCGCGATTGAAGTTTCCATCCCGGACATATTGACCCTCTCGGTTGTAATTGCCATAGTTCCGACCTCGGTTTCCTTGACCTTGGGGCCAATTTTCCGTGTTGTATTCTGGGTTGTTTGGTCGAAAACCCTCCGTCTTATCATTGACTGCATAAGCATCCTCTTCATAGTAATACTCTTCAACAGGTGGTGGAGTTCTAGTCAAGTAGTTCACAGCATTTACCTTTTTCGCACTTCCGCTCACATGCTTCAATACCAACCCCAACTCGATCCTCATCTGAGCCATCTCCTCACGAATCTCATCTGCAGACTGGTTGTTTGTAATATGAACAGCAAAGGTGTTTCTCCCACTATCTGACCTCCTAGTGCTCCATGCTTTATTGTTGTGCAGTCACCATATGATCCTCCAACAATAGTATCAAGCACTTCTTTATTGTTGTCATCCTAACCTCGATAGAAATATTCCTTCAGTGACTCATCATCAATACGGTGATTCGGAACACCTCTTACAAACGCAGTGAATCTGTCCCAAGAGCTAATCATAGACTCTCCAGGTAATGCCACAAAATTTTTGACCTTATCTTTGTGATTAAACTTCTTGGACACTAGATAATATCTTGCTAAGAACACATCCTTTAGTTAGTCCCATGTATAGATTGAGTTATAAAGGAGCTCAATGAACCATACAGCATCATCGCCAGTCAGTGATAGAAGGAACACTCGCAATCTGATGACATCCATATCCAAGTCTAGTTGACCTACACAGCTTTTGCAAACCACCCTTAGCTTGGCTATGTGAGCATGTGGGTCCTCCGATGGCGACCCCGAGAATAAGCCCCTCGTTGTAAGCATCTGCATCAAGCTACTTGTCACTACAAATGTGTGCCCCGGAGGCAAAGGGGGTAGAACAAGAGGTCCATCAAAGTCAGCAATATTGACGTTGCCCCTATAGTTGTCATGCAGTTGTGGGCCTGGTGGACCATGCACCCTCACTGCATCTCCCAATTGATTTTCAGCTAGAACCTCGTTGTCTCCACCAACTACCCTTGGAGGTTGCAACTCAACTTTATTACCAAGATTACCTCCTATAGGATTAACTTGAACTCATTGATTGTTCATTCTTCACAAAGTTTGGTTCAACTCTGGATCGTAAGGAGTAAGTGGTTCACCCTGCCTCCGTGTACTTGGCATACACTAGAGTCAGAACCCGAGAGACACAAAAAGAAAAAGAAAAAGAAAAAGTAAAATTAGGAAATATTTGACTAAAGTTCAATAATGTAGTTAAAATAAATCTAAAAGCCAATTTCCCCGGCAGCGGCACCAAAATTTGATACGCTCGAATTACACCTCCCTAAAGAAGCATAAGCGATCGTTATCAAGTAAAGAACCCAACTTGTAGGTTGGGGTCGATCACATGAGGAAAATGATTTAGACAACACTTTAACTAATAATTATATTTGTTTAGTCAAATTACTTCCAGAAACAAGTAATTAAAGTGGGGGGATATTTGTGAAACAAATTGTAAGAATTCGGTAAGTAATCAGTAAACAAAAGTCAATTTTGGTTGTTATCGAGATGAGAGAATTAACTAGGGTATACGTGTTCCCACAAGCTCATAACGCAGTAATCCTAGTAATAGCATTCATTTCCTAGGGTACTACATGCAAAGTGGTAAGCTAGGTATCTCTAAATCCTTGGTCCGGCATCTAGAGAATTTCACCCCGCACCTTGGTTCAGCTACGTGTGTATAATTTACTAACCCTTATCTTTACCTTATATTAGACATCACATCGATGTTTGGCTTAGTTATTACTTCGCATCAATCAACACTAGACTATTAGATAGTATCACACTAAATCTATGTTGATAATTCTTTTCTAGTTGATTAACTCTTCGGTCCGGCAGCAAGGCGAGTTCTAACGTTGCACACCATTGAAAAGACTTTTAAACGAAAGAATTATCAATGCATGCAAAACACTATTAAAGAATTGCTTATTTACTATTCATACTTTGTTAATCACTCATGGTTTCCACAACCCTAGTTGTGGAGTTTAGTTACCCATAATCATATGAACACAATTCATTGTTTTAGATGAAAGAATTATGAACTTACGTAACAAGAATAATAAACCCATAAATTCAACTTGAATTGCAACACCAAAATCTTCAAAACAAATTTAGGAAATTAAGAATTCTAAAGTTACACGTTAATATCCCAAGTCAAGAACTAAAATAAAAGTAATAAAATCTAACCTCCAAAACTGAGGTTTACGTACCCTATTTATGGAAAACAAATCCTAAAATAAAAGGGAAACAAAATAAGGAAATAAAATTGTAGGACGCATCTCCATTTCACGAGGCTGACCTACGGTCCGTAAGTCGAATGACGGTCCGTAGGTCTCTTCCGTGGCTCCATACTTAGCCAATTTGAAATCTTCACAAATCCACCTCTCTTAGTCAACTTCCACGAACCAGCAGCACGGTCCGTCAGTGAGACAACGGACCATCAGTCACCTCCATCTCTCTATACTTAGATTATTTCAACTCAGGTACTGGAATCACTCCTCTGATCACTTCTACGGAGCTGCAGGACGGACCGTAAGTCTTTCGACGGTCCGTCAGTCTCCACCGTAGTTCCACACTTGGTCAGATTTCCATGAGAGTCAATCTTGCAATACCTGGTCGTATCAAGACCCTTATCTATGGGGCGTCACTCATCCTATGGTCCGTAGGTGACTCTTTTCATCACTTGCCTCAGCTACATCTTCATCTTTTCACGCCTGAGTTTATTTCCTGAAATTAGAACAAAAAAACATAAAACTAGCACAAAAATGCCTTAGACATTCATAAATCCTAAGTGAAATGTATCAATAGTACCGTAAACTCATGGTACATAGGTTCCGTGATACAGTGCTAAATCTCCCAAAGTTACAAAACTTGAAGATGCTGAAGGCCAAAGCAAAAAGGCGATTGAATTGAAAAAAGGGTAGATCGCTTAGTGGATCGGCGATCCTGACTTATTGCACTGAATGGTCCTTCGCAGCATATTTTATCGACTATAAATACATTTTTTAAATTCTTAGTTTAGTATCAAATAATCAGTTTTTCAATATCAATATTAGAATAAGTTTTGAGGAGCTTGGAACTGAGAGTATTGAGACAATATTTACTTAGCTTTGAAGATTTCCATTTTTGAGAAATTGGAAGTGGATCTCTGAGATTCTTCAACCTTGACCTTTGTAAAGACGAAATTAATCTTACCAGGTTATGGAAACACAATTTGGTAACGATTTTTATCTTTTTATGATGTCTAGCTAAAACCCTAATTCTTGGGGTGTGATTATGGGTTGATTTAGCTGTTGTGTATTGCTAATTGATAGTCTAAATATTGTTTAAAAGTGATTTCATTCAGTAATTGTGGCTTAATCTAAAGGGTTGTAGTTTCAAAGGCAACTCTACCTTCGTGTTTTTGGCTTTCTCGAGAGAGAGGTTTAAAACCAAGACTACTGATTTGATGGTCTGTGGGTATTGGGTTGTCATGGGTTCAGCTCCAGAGAGTGAATCCTAAATCATTTTCCACACATTCAGCTCGAGAGAGTTAATAGACTAAAGCGTAGGCTGTTCTTAATTGCTTCTTATTGGTGTTCGAGAGAAACCAATTTGATTCGGGGTAAATTGTTCGAGAGAAATTTTATCCACACTAAAGTCTAGGTTATTCACTGTTTTACAACTATTTACTATTACTTGCAATCACCCATTTGTCTACCTTAGCCCATAATCCAATCACATCCCAAAAACTTGTCTCTATACTTGTTTATTCGGGATATTTGTTGTTGTAGTTGATAATTACAATCAAAACCCCCCCTATTATTTGACACTTGTGTCACCCTAAAGTTGAACCATGTTTTTATTCGTAAATATTTTACCTGTGATTGACTTGAACATATTCATGCTTTTCTATTGATTCTTAAGCGCGTACCAGTCCATGTGGGATTCGACCCCAACTCACTTAGTTGGGTTATATTACTGTCTAACGATCGTTGGCACTTAGAATTGGATGAAGTGCCCTGATTCGTGAAATTAGGCTGGCGCTTGAGAAACATTGCTGGCCCCCAAGAAAACCCTTGGTATGGCTTAACTCTTAGTGGAAGTCTTACTCGTAATTAGGAAGAACACAAAAGCACAACTTTATTTAATTGTCTCAAAGAAATACTTAGAATATTTTAGAAAGTAAAACATTCAAACTGGCCTCAAGGGTAACTCAAGTCTAGAACATAACAACTGAAATGAACAAGACTCATGAACTACTGCCTATCTATCTATGAAGCCTCTAATACTAGGTTGTCAGGACAAGACCCCTAATCATCCTAACAACTGAAAATAAGTAAAAATGAAGAAGGGATCCTCCGGAAGCAAGGAGGCTCACTAAACAACTCTGTAACTCAAATTGATCAACGAAGTGCTGGTTGATGATCCTAGTCACCTGTATCTTCATCATAAAAAATGCAGGTCAAATGACATCAGTACATGGAATGTACGAGCATGTGAGGGGAAATCTAAAACATGACATAAGCTTGAAATGGAATTGAAGAAACACTTACCTTGTCTCTACTCAACTCAACCTTATTTCAATATAAAGCAATAGAAATAATCTTTTATCAAGAAAAGCTTTAAAACAGTATATAACAATTCAATGTATTAGAAAATACAATATAAACTCTATTTGTATGCAAAAATACAAAGTAAACTCTATTTGGGAGATTCTCTAACCGACAACCATCACCATGAGCTATGTGATGATACAACGTCTAGCCACACCGCCAGAACTATCATATACTTTTTCGGGGTATAGAACTCCTCAACTAAGTGGATCCACTAGTCTATGCTAAAAAACAATAAAGTAATCATCTAAAAGGTATGACCATTTTCTACCCATGTTGGCTAATGGTTTATGAGGGTTTTGATATGTTAGAACTCTCCCTCTCCCCCATATTGGTGCAAATACTACTCCCGAAATATAACTTAGCTCATTATGTTTTAAAGAAAACATTTCCGCTTCTTAAAAAAAGTAGTACTCATGAACTCTTTTGGAAATCGGTGTTTCCTCATTTTTCATAAATATTAAAACATTTCTCTATGGAATACTTAGTTCCCATATATCATTTTAAAGAAAATGAACTCAACTTTACTCTTCCTCAAACTCAAATGCTCAAGTCTTAAAATAAGTTTAAAAGGTTTTTAAAAGACTTCTTAAAATAACTCGAAGAACTCTCAAGATTTGACTCTTAGATCTACCTTGATTTTGAATTATCAATTCGAGGTTATGATTCATGTTTTGAATGATTTCTAGATGTTTAGAAGTAGTTTAGAGTAGTTAGAATCAAGAGGGAGTGAAGGTACACTTTAAGAGAACTTAGACGGGATAAACAATGGAAAAAAGGGTGGGGGCAGGCGACCTTGGCGCACTACTGGCGCGGGGCGCCAGTCCCTAAACTTCAGATACTACATTTTGGCACACTTCTGGGGTACCACGCCAGACTTCCTGACGCATCTGGGCGCGCCGCGCCACCCTTCCCCCAAGTCAATCCGACGAATTTTCTCTCTCGTTTTTTGATCCTAAATCACTTTTAATCGATTGATTTCCTCAAGTTTTCCTTAGATTCAATTACCCAATACAAGTACACAAGAATCTACTAAAAAAAATCTTAAACTCAATACGATTACCTCAAGAACTCATCAAACCTAACCTAATTCAAGAACGAAAACAATACTTCAAGAACACACATCAAGAACTTAAATCTTTCAATCTTTATGTACGAATTAAAATATGTAAATCATGATTGGCGTATGGGTGAACGAACACAACACTATGAGAACTCACATACCTCTTATGAATTAAACCCTTGGCGAAACAATCTTTGATTTGCGCACTACTAAAAAACAGAGAATACCGACCTACAAATACCGACCTCCGGAGGTCGGTATTCCCTGAAATACCGACCTAAAATCGACATCCCAGCTTAGGTCAGAAAAAGCTTGGTCGCTATTCAATACCGACCTCTGGAGGTCAGTATTTACTAACCTCTTGAGGTCAGTTTTTATTTTAAGTCGGAAAATTCATTATTTTATTCTCCGACTTCCTGAGGTCACTTTTATATATTTATTTATTTTTTATTTTTATTATTTCTAACTTCCTGAGGTCAGAATATTTATTTCTCATAATTTGGAATACCGACATCCGAATGTCGGTATTTTGTTTTTATTTTTTATTTTTAATATTTTTTAAATTCCGACCTCTGGAGGTCAGTATTTTTATTTTTTCATTTTTGAGATTCTGACCTCTGGAGGTCGGTATTCTTATTTGTATATTTTTGAGATTCTGACCTCCGAAGGTCGATATTTTTATTTTTGTATTTTTGAAATTCTGACCTCCGGAGGTCGGTATTTTTATTTTTGTATTTTTGAAATTCTGACCTCCAGAGGTCGGTTTTCTGCTACAAAACTGGCAGCAAATTGCTGCAATTTTAGTTGCCCACCTGCATATTTATACTAAAACAACCCAAAGAATTCCAAATAAACTCCATCCAACCAAAACAACACAGTATTTTCAACATATACATTAAACTATTTCAAAATAAAGTTCATTCAACTTCAAAATAAACTAAAATACTATCAAACAATTCCAAAAATATAGAAGTCTAAAATGTCAAATAGATACAACTACTCCTCATCACCCTCACTCTCCTTATCAGACTTATCATTCCCATCACCCTCCTGATCAGATCCATCACTACTGGCTGGACATGGAGGAAGAATATTTCCTGATTCAAAAAGAAAAGTTAGTTGGGCCTTAAGCGCTGCATACCTCTTATTCTCTACCTCATTTGTTGTCGCAATCTCCTCTTCTATCTTCCTCTCTCTTTCTTCTCTCTTCTTCGCTCTTTCTTCTCTTTTCTTCTCTCTTTCGGCTACAGCAGCAAGCTCGGCATTGAGATAAGCTATCTTATTCTCTATTGCAGATATTGTCTCTCTATCCCCACCATCAAAGCTTGAGGATGATGAACCACAATACCAAGACTTCTTCTTCTGATACGCCTTTTCTTGATAGCCATAGAATGAACCTCTAATCGGTTCACCAGCACTCTGTTTCCAAAGATTCTTGTTTTCTTCTTGTGTAAATGGTATGTCCTGACTCTCAAGAGGTAGAGTACTACGATATTCCTGAGATATTCGTATATACCTATCCTGTAATTTAAACAAAGAACTCTACGAATAAGAATGT
>JAJONQ010029730.1:0-12419 GCA_036250385.1 Solanum microdontum
CACAAATTCAAGCTTTGACAAATTCGACATGATGAAAACTATCATAAAATAGTTGAGTTAATAACATGATGTGATTTCTTTATAATAAAAGATAAATTTATGTTTCAAATGATTAAGAATTAGTATAAAGTATATTATATGCATGAACATGGAATGTTACAAAAACATGTAAACTCATAAAGTATGAAACGGTAGATTTAATATATGTTCTAATTATTTTTCAATATTTACTTCTAGTTTCAATAGTTATTAACGCCAAACTTTTGTAAGTTTTTCAAGTCATATTTAATATAATACTACTCTTTTTATGACACACAAATATTTATCATAACTCCATGACAAGAAAATATTTACAAGTCTTCTAACTAGCATGTTATCACATTTTCTACTATTTAATTTAGAGTTATAAGTTAGTAGCATATAAACAATATAAACATATAAATATGAAACGTACTGATTATTATGCCTAATAAAGTATTATAATAATACCTAAAGCAAGTTATATATGTAGTAATTAATTACGGATCAATGATTTATGCAAGTCCTATTAGAGATATTATAAACATATAAATGTATACCTGACTCTAAAAGAAAGTTGATTAACTTTTAGGAATTAATTTTGAATTAAGTAGGTCTCAGTTGGTTAGAAACTCGTGCTGATAACGTGTTGTAAAATGAGAGCAAAATATATTAATACTAAACAAGTAAGGAAGACAAATTGTGATGAGAAGTATAGAGTGGAGAATATTATTTAAAACTCTTCAAGTGTGTTCTCACAAAGGTGAAAAGACTACCCTTTTATAGGATTTAGAAAACACATATTTTCATCCTTTAACCAAATACGTTAGTACAACTATAATAAATACAATAAATACATACATTACGTTAAAGATGAATTAAGAGAAACATCCACACAATTAAGTGAATTTGTAACATAAAATATATTTTATATAATATCAGGTTGGTTTGATCCCAAATTGACTTTTTTTTATTAAAACCAAATCAATCTAAATGTATTAAGATTTTTTTTCAATACCAAACCGCCACTAATCAGATTTTTTTTTAATTAGACTCGATTTTAAATTTGATTCGATTTTGTCCACCTCTAACACCAATATTTGTCAAACTTCTTTTTCATTCTTTTTATTATTTCACTTAAATTTGTTATTTCATTTTCATCAATTGATTCAAGAAGTATCAACTCCATTGATTTCTTGAAAATTACATTTCGCTCTGCTAAAGTGTTGCAGATCATTGACCTAGATATCCATATTTCACAGAAGTTGGATACATAAGAATAAATAATCTATTTTCAGTCACTTTCTCCTTTTGGGTATGCTTTGATAGCTAGTATTACTTGCAACGATTATGAACATCTCCTGCATATTAATATTCTACTGTAACTATACCAATGCAACAAACACTAGTCCGCAGTCTCACCTGAAAACGTTCCTAATATTTCAGTTTCCGGGGTTTAACAGACCTTTGATTCTCTTTGATAACCATAGTTTACTTAGTTTAAACTGTGAATAGAACTTCTAATATAAAACACTGGTGTACATACCTTATGTGTTGGCTTTTAACATACACCATAACCCCTCTTGCGCAAGCACCTAGGCGTGACCACTCCTCCTTATGGCAGGGCAACTCATCTTACCTGAAAACGGATGGAGAAAATACTTGGCAAATCTTCTTGAATTCTGGAAAGGGCTAATATTTCCAGTCGATTTACCAACTTGGTTTAGCACTCAAGTTAGCTATATATACAAACAATCAACTTCCAAACAGTAGCACGCAGTGCATCATTATCTTCTTTTCTTTGAAAGTTCATATAGCATGGAAATACATTGATGGTTCCATGCAGCCAGGAACACTTACAAGTAGAACTATCAAGTTTTTTCTACTTTAACTATGTTTGACAGTAAAGTTTATCCAGACAGTACCCTCTACAGAAACGGAGAAAACATACATGCACAGACACCTTAAATACAACAGTTAAAACAGAATGGAAAAATTATGCAAAGAAATGAATGAAAAAATGGTGGCCCCTTCTGATACTACTATAGTCAGCAATTTGCATTGGCGACAACCCATTGAGGCAACCTTGCTCCAGAAAAGGAAGCTGCAACATCAACAAATTCTTCAGCCTTGCTGGCTCCCCTCAGCTTCAGCCTTCTTATGATTGAACCTCACCACTATGCAAGTAATATTATCAGCACTACCCCGAGTAAACGCAGTTTCCGTCAGCTTCCTAGCAGCTGCTTCTGGCTCTTCTTCTGCTTGAGCCAGTGAAATAGCATCCTAGAGGAGGACAACAACATCAGTAACTTAACTCAGAGACGTCTAAAGAGATTATCAACAAAGGAGGACGAAGCCACTCCAGAAGTTTAGGCTCTGAGTTCTGACAAAAGGAAAAACAATCTCCTAGAGTGCTGGGGATATAGCCTAAATATCTTCAAGTTACACTCCACCAAAAGGAGGCCAGGAGGACAGGAAACAG
This sequence comes from Solanum microdontum, assembly GCA_036250385.1. Taxonomy (NCBI): domain Eukaryota; kingdom Viridiplantae; phylum Streptophyta; class Magnoliopsida; order Solanales; family Solanaceae; genus Solanum; species Solanum microdontum. The sequence continues at coordinate 2,501 of JAJONQ010029730.1, forward strand.
CGAGACACAGCGAGAAATAAGAGGGGGTAAGGAAGAAAACTAAAACTAAAGCAAGCATGCATGCATGCACAGGACTAACCTCATTTGGTACAACATCCCAAAGTCCATCACTGGCAAGCACGAGTAGTTCTACTTCCTCATCAATCTCTTGATCCTGAAACATATTGAGAGACGATGAATGACTTCCATAAATATCAAATGCCTTCAAGGCTCCAACTCATTTGTTTCGTAAGTAAATCCTTCCAACTTAGCAGGCCCTTCACCCTTCTCTCAGCCCATTATCCAATTTGGTTAATGGCTTAATTCTTTTATATACATAGTTCTTTGGTCCCCACACCTTGCAGGCTAATTTTACTTGGACTACACACTCAAAAAGGGAGTATCAAATTCAAGCCTTGGCAACTGACAAAAATTTCTGAGATGTGGTGGAAATAACAGTTTTTACTTTTTATTAATAGTTAACGAGGAAGAACCTGTTTTTGTAGCCAAAAAAGGGAAAAAGAATACCCACAACCCAAGTAGTTAAGTCCTCTTCGAGTAGAAATGTAATAAAGTTGAAACATTTTCTATTTTAGCCAAATAAGTATTAATGCATAACTCTCACACACAGATTGACTACAACAGCGACGCTTAGATTAACTTGTTCATGAAATGCAAGTGTCAAAGAAATGCAAGTGTCGGGTGTAATCACACATTTCCCCAGTTATCTAAACTCTTAACAATCCCTAGAACACACGCACTGACCTGAACCTCACTTAGGCTTTCCATGCCAGTTTATGGAAACCAAATTATTGCAACAGCCGGTGACTGCTTACAGATAGACGCAGGTCTTGACAGATGGGATAGAATATCCCAAACCAATTGCCCAAAAAAAAAAAATCGGCTTCTTTGGTTGAGGGGGAGCTTAGTAGTGCACATCCTCTACCCACTATGACACTCATTTTCACACATCTAAAGAAGCAAAAAAGTGTGTAGCTAGATCTACCTGGATCTCAGGTTCAGCAACGACAAATTGCTTCAACATTCGGTTGCCAAAAGCACGTGACATCGCTAATACACCTCCAACTCTCCAAGTACCTGATAATACAGAAACAGAAAACATAAATGGTGTATAGCCGAGGTACCATTCATGGTAATCACACCAAAATTCATGAACAAATAAGACAGAACTAAGGATCCATTCACCTGATAAAGACATTCACTAAATGTGAGAACATGAGGTCTGATTCTTAGAAGAACAGATTGAATTTAACCGGGCAGTAACTAGGGTTTTCCTAGAAACCAAACAAAAATTTTTTAGAACTTTGAAAAGAAGACAAAAAAAACTATTTGTTTCCTTGGAAAACCCTAGTTACTGCAAGTGGACATTACTACATAGGCAAAACATCAATTTCCATATGGTCCCCAACTCCCATGCACTGAACATTTCATAATTGCAGCATGCACACATGCAACCACATTTCAATACAAGTTTAAGAGTAACTTGATTCTCACATGATCCATACCACTCTGCCGTATCTACCACCAACAGAATGGAAAGTATAAACTGGAGAACATTTGAGAAATTCAATCCTATTTTTTTGTAAAAACAATGAAATCTACACCACTAGCTTCTTCATTCTAAGAAAACAAATAGTTTGTTAGATGGATGCAAGTGGACATTACCATACAGGCAATGCATCTATTTCCAGATGGACACCGCCTGAGCTCCTATTCACTAACGTCTCATAATTCTAGCATGCACCATCACTTTTAACACAATTTCAATAGTAACTTGATTACCAGATGACCTTAAATTCTCTAGCCAATCTACCACCTACAGAATGTTAAGAAACTAGGGGACTACAGAAAAACTCAAGCCAAATTTCATGACATGAAGTCTCTTTCCTTTAGCTTCTTCCATCCTACATAGTTTGCAGACATTTCAAACCTCTATAATTACATTAATGAAGCCTAAAAATCTTCCCTTTGACAAATGTCTGCACCACAATGGTATTACATCAATGCGAAACAAATGGAGGACGTGCAAATTGAATCTTTGTATTAGATGACGAATTAATGATGACACTTTCAAAGCATCAAAAAATTAACCGTGATGTTCCATTTCTGACAACCCACAAGATGAAACTTCAATTAACAGGCAAGCAAACCCAATTTGAGTAATGTTTCATAGGCAGAGAAAATTCCTCACCAGCCCACATCACAAGACCTCCAGCACTTTCAATTCTCCTCCGTTCATCATGTCTATTGGGCTTATGATCCTCGGAAAGAGGAATTGCTGCCAAGCATAAAACTGAACTTGTTAAGAGTCTAGCCAAGGTGCTAGTTGCTCAACATTGCATGCTACAATATGACAAGTGAGTGCAATAAGCGATAAACTACAACATATGAGAAAACACACCATAAAAAATACAGCATATGGCATGAGAGAATGGTAAAGCTTTCAGGAGTCTAGTTGCTACCCATTGTTTCTTGCTTCAATTTCATGTTATACTATCAGTTACATTTACTATCGCATAAAGAGAAAAACCTAAGTAATTGTACTCAATTGCTAAGTTGTTATCTTGTTTTACACTGTATGCCTGCTTTAAGGACAAAAAACTTTGCACTAATAGAAATCATGCAATATGGTCATCCTGCCAGCATCACATTTTTAGACGAAGCAGAGATACTATACACTTATAAAAGAATCATCTCTCACCCCCTGGTGGCTGCTGAAACTATCGGCTACTATTTCTATTATCAAATTCCAGGACCTTTTAAGCCATTATGAATCTGATGTTACCTTTACCGCTCTTCGATATTATAGTCCGTGAGTCTCCAACATTGGCAACATAGAGATGGTTACCAACTAGAACTGCTGTTGAAGCAGTGGAACCATCATCTCGGAAGGTATCTTTTTCAGAGTCCAAGAATTCCATATCTGTTTTTTGATACGTCTCACCTGCAATATGATGAAAGTAATGTATAAATCTTCAACAGTGTCAAGAATTCAAAAAAGTGAGAGATAGACAAAGAGAGTAGAGACGAGAGAGGAGAGAAGTTTCTAAGTTTTAGTATTCTTCAATTAGCATGTTCTTCAAATACATTGTCCTTGCCATGATCATGCATTTCACACTTCAGATGTTATGGAAGCATGAATATGTCAGCTTCAATGGACAGACAGCATACATTTCTAGTACACCGGGAAAGAACAAAAGTGGAGATTTACGTATCCATAAGACAACATATAAAACTCACTTATGGCCAACTTGGTGTTCGTTGAAAATGATGGATGTTTCAATAGATTCTGAAAGAGATGTCCCTTCAGAAACTCAGCTGCTCGGGAACCACCATGGCCTGCAGTGACAAGACATGAAGATTAGAAAAAGTCAAAATCCATCTTTCTCAGACAATTAAGATAAATGCAAACACAAGAAAATAAAAAAGAAGGGAAAATGCTTTCTCTACCTAGTCTGCAGAAATGTAAGAAGACACAAATAAAGAGCAACACAGACACACACAAGAAAAAGAGAAATGCTAACTCTACCTCATCTGCATAAATGTAAGGGTTTTTCAATCAAACATCTAAAAAAGAAACAAAGTTGTCACACACTCATATGAAATATTTGAGACTACAAAAAGTGGTCATTAATTGCGAAGATGAGATAGAAAACATACAGTTTCTAGACTGCAAAACTGTTCCGCAAGCTTCCAAGTAAGAGCATTAATAGCGGAAGCTAAATGGAAAATCAATTTCAGTCTTTCAGAAATCCCATGTAGAGGTCATGATTACTCTTACACCGAGGACCAACTCTCCCCGAGGCCCCCACCGGAAAAAGTTAAAGCAATCAGATCAAGGGGTGTATGATTTTAGAAAGTAGTACAAAGTCTCCCTAGTTTGAGGTTCTATTGATTCCATTCCAATCTTTGTGGGACTACACTGGGTATGTTGTTGTTGTAGAGCATCCCTCTTTTGAACCATAGGAAGCATTTGCATTACAACCACATTTGATGTTGCTTAGTTTTTGTATATTTTTATTTTTGGACGACAACAAGAGCATACAATGGGTTTTGATTTGTTATGGAAGAACAAGTTGCATGTTAAAAGAATTGTTTTCAGAAAATAACCTTGGGTATAGTATTTTGTATTTAGATAAAAACAACTCTTTCCAGCAGAGTAAAAACAATACCAGTTTGTGTTTTCAAAAATAAAACAAACTGTTTTCAGGATTCTGTAGAACAAATAGATCCTAAATTCACCAGTTCATGTTAACAGTAGCTCACCGACACATATTCATGCAGACACCAAGCTACTACTATAAAGACGAAACATAGCAAATACAAGCTTCAAGCAGGAAGATTCAAAGGCATGATTTATCATTCATAATTCATTATCTATTTAAATTCAAAATCACACTCCAAGGTAAGGATGAATTGACAAGTTCTAACCATCAAATATCCCAAATAAGCAAACTGCCTTTCCATCAACTTTGGAAGTTTTGATGTCATAAAAGTCTTCCATGGTGGCTCTTTTCCCTCTAAAGCTTGAATAACCACAACTCATTTTTCCATCTTCACTGCCAAGCAGAAAAGGAGAAACATAAGCATGAGTTATTTTTCAGAAGAATTTGGACAAGTATGAGCTGCTCATAGCAAAATACAAAAGAACATCATTATACATGTATGGTTAACATGGCAAGAAAAGTGAAATCTGTATTATGTCAACTCACTATGTACAACATATACCTAGTTAAGCTCAAAACCTTAATCAACATCAACTCTTTGTATGGCAAGGGTAAAGTAACAAGTCCAAGGAGAAAAAGTTCACTCTCAGTCAATCATCAATACTAGATACTCTTCACCAAACTAGGAGTTAAATAATAAAACTTACCATACAAAAGCTTGTCATTTTTAGATGCACAGATCAGAAATTCTGTATCACCAAGCAATCTTCTAATAGTTTTGAAGGTTTTTCTGCATATGAATATCCCTAAGTTCGTTTTATTGATTTCTCATAATAGTCTACTGGCACTTTAAAATTTGGTACATCTCAAAAAACATAGGCCTATAAGAATAATTCATAAACAATTTGTTCTTCGACCTTGTCCAAAAAAAGAACAATTTGTTCTTCCATCATAAGAAGAATATTGATGTATGAAAGCCTGAATGTAAAGACATAAGTCATGCATCTGTACTCCGGAGGAGTAACTTATGAGCCAAAAGCTGACAGCTTGTGATAAGACGAGAAAGACAAGGTAAACAAGGAAGCAGCTTTTTTAATGGTCCAGTTAGGGAAGCTAATGAGAGTGAGAGTAATACAAAACTATAGAATATCAATTCTCCACACTCACCTCCTACCGCATGCTAACTTCTTTTTATTTTTTGGGCATCAAGTGCAAGCTAATATCCAGCTTGGAAAACATAGGTCTTGTTAGCTGATTTACATACAGGAATATATGTTAAAGGAAACTAATTCTTGGACAAGGGTGACGGCACACTCATCCCCTTAGACATCTGGATGATCAAGTCAAATATTGTGAGTACATATCACAGCCACAAGAGGGAACAAAATCACAAAGATTCATGGAGCTTATCAGCACCATGCAGAGCAAAATATGTGTCTAACTGCCTACATAAGCCAGGAGGACTCTAAATGGAAACTACCAAGATTGTTATGCATTTTGCATCAGAAACCTATGATCCATGAGTGTTCCATCAGGTAAAAGTAGTATTAGTTATCTTGCAACACTACATACCTAATAGATATATTATTACAATAGTCTGGAAAGGTACACAACAATGTACATCGGCTAAAAATAATCACCTCTTCCATCCTCCGCTGGCGTAACCACCACTATCATCCTTCTCCAGTGAAACATCAACAACAGGTCCGCCTTTAGCAGTTGCACCAGTATCCACCATCATGGTTCTCCTCCTCGCTGTATATAGACTATTCCAAGAATAACTTATGCTACAAGTTGCATTCAAACTTTTAATGAGTTTGATAAATTGCCTTCCCTCAATGTGCCTATAAATATGGCCAGCATGAAAAACCACAACTCTTACAGCAGCTATTGCATAACATCTAAATTTGATTTCCACATAAACTGCCTGAATTTGAAGCTGAAAAAATAAAACCAGCACCTTTGATCATCAGACAATCCATTAAACAAAATTAAAAACAAACATACCAAAAAAATAAAATTGCAAAGCTTGTTTAAGTCGACAAAACTAGAAATAAACACTAAAGCCAAGTTAAATACATTCGTTGTAGAGCTGCTGCATTATTTTTCTCAAATGAGAAAGCATATCAAACTCTACTTGTGCGGCCACCTGTTCATATCTAAAAACTGATCATCATAAGCTATCAATTACCACATCTATTAAGTAGACAGATAATTAAACCATTTCCATCAATTCTCAAAAATTAATAACCATAGCATCTCCACTTCAATTGCTAGTATGCAAGAGGATCGGGAAAAAAATAATTAATAAACGTAATGGATCTGATCTTACAATCAAAAGAGTAGATTCCGTGAAACTCTGGTAGATCCATAGCCTTTGAAAAAACTTAAAAATCAACCGATTTCTTCAAAGGTAACAAAATTTTAATATTAACAGATCGATCTCTGTAAGAACATTCAGGTTCATCAGGTCCAGAGAAAATCAGAACCGAATGATGTAAAAAAAGGAAACAATCAGAGAAGATCGTTGAATATCCAGAATCAGATTCAACTTTTTTCTGGATCCATTAAATTAAAAGAAACCCTAAGCAGAGAGAAAAAAGAGAGAGGGGGGGAAAAGGTGAATGATGATGATAATAAAGAGTGAAATGTGTTTATTTGTGAAGTGGCGGAGGAGAGAGAGAGAGAGAGACGCCTGGCGGTGAGAGAGAATGGCGACGTGGCGTTCCACATGCATCCACTTTTGTAGATGATATAATCCAGTGGGCTTTGGACCCACCGCTTATTGTAACGCCAGATCCAATACTCTTTTTTCGAATAATTTTAAAAGCTTACGTGGAGATGATTCCACTTATTACTACTTCTCATGCCTTTTGTGTGACTAGGATAAAACTCACTCAAATGGAATCTCAATAATTGTTGGTTTTTTAAAACTGTGTTTTATTAAAATAAAATAGTAGTAATATTTTAATTGCTAGTGTAAGCCAATAAAAAGTGAAGGGAGAGAGTATTAATTACTTATTCAAATTAAAAGGTAAGGCTCAATGTGATTAATTTAGATTTATACTCCCTTCATTGACTTTTATTTGTTATGTTATGCTTTTCGAAAGTCATATTGATTAATTTTTAAAGTTAAATTATATTACATTAATTCGATATTTTAAACAAAAAAAAATTAGATATTCAAAAACTATATGAAAAATGACTATAAACTACAATTCTTTGTTCAATATGATGAAATAAATCATAAAATGTTGGTCAAAATTTTTATAGTTTTACTCTAAAAATGAAACTATGACAATTAAAAGTGGACGGAGGTAGTAGCATTATAATTACGTGTAATGAACTTATAGTTTTTGAGGCAAAACATAAATTTTGGTGTAACAACTTACTAAAATTGTAATAAATTGTAGTTTTAAAACTATATTATTAATAATCTTAAAGTTGAACACGTAAAATTTAAATATGAAATTTGAATAATTCATAGAAAACTAGCAACCAAGGAAGAATTTCAGACAGATTAGTGATTTTTTTTAATTTTTCATTCAATGTTTAGTACTTCAAATGAAGTTTGATTAAATTTAAATTCATGTGAAAAGACTGAGTAATGATATGCAGTTGTTTTCCTTTTTATTTGCCTATATTTGGTCTTAATCCTCTAAATCTGAATTGATTTTTAATCTAACCGATGGTCCACGCAAGCAATAAGTAATCTAGTATACTACAGTGTTTGGATATTCACCATCAATAGTTAATTACTTATGAATGAGAGGATTAGTGTCAATTGCTAATCTTTAGTGGTCTACGCTTATATTTCAACAGATATATTATATATAAAAAAATTTAAATTTCAATAAGTTCATAATTAAAAATAAATAAAGATTGAATCATTAAATTTAATTTTAAATCTATCTTTAAAAAAATCTTTAACCTTATATATGGTTTCATTAAATGATGCTCAGTTGCTCACATGTGATATATCCTTGTTTAGTTCATTGACTTTCTTGCTTTTGGAAGATGACTGCTAAATAATTATGCGATATCATTCACCACTAATTAACTAAATTTATTTCAATGATTTTGTGAAGATATTAAAACCATTTTATTTTTAATAAACATAAGACTCAAAAAAATTAGATGACAAATTCATCCTATAAAGGCAATATATATTTTGATAACTACAATAATTAAGCGTTTAGATATTTAAAAATGTAATATTTGAAAAATAGTAGGAGTAGTAATATTAAAAGAAAGTTGAAAAAAAGTATATATTTTATGCGATATGAATTTTAACTTGAAAAAAAAAAACTGATTAAAATCACTTTCAACTTGAAACTCATCTTTAAACTTTTTAGAAAAATTAGTCCATTATATATATATAAACAAATATTGTTTTAAAAGGGGAAAAATTCCATGACCCTAAATTAGTGATAGAAAATTTATATCGAAAAGCAAGTTCACAGCTCCTCTCAATTCTCAAATGATAAGAAGTTAAATTTTTGTTCTTGCATGGCCTGTGAATTCATGTGAATTTTAAAAAATTTGTAAAAAAAAAATGTTCAAAATTTGTATAGGTATTAAAAATTTAGCAAAAATCTATCAATATTTGATTATAAATCTAATTTTTATTGCATATTAATATAAATCATCACACAAGAAATTATAAACTTCAATTTATAAATTTGGTTCACTAGACAATGAGAGGAATATAAGTGTAGCTATGAGTCTAAGTCATCCAATCAATTACTAGTCCTTTTGGGAAACACAACCCTTTGTATTTCTTTGTTCGGTTTCTTTGGTTTCTTATTCAATGTTCGAAGTATATATTAAATTTTTGATTAAATCTAGATCAGATAATGCAGGGTCCATTAAGAGGTGACGCTTCCAATGGAATTTCTCCATATTCATAATTTGAATTCGAAATTTTTGATCAAGAGTAAAGCAGTTCCACCAATACTGCACCACGACCCATGTTGATATAACCGGCCTTTGTATTTCACTAACGAGCTATATGTGCAAAAAATGGTAGTTCAACTTGAATTTTTTTTCTTTTTTTGTATTTCCCATCTCCTAATTGTTATGACGTCTCCATAGTGATTTATGACCAATTTTTTAATATTTTCTTTTAAATATCAATTGGGTTAGGGTAAATGAAAAAATAAAACAAGAAGATAGGGTAAAAGAAGAGTAAAAACATCTTTTTCTAAACTTTTGATACTAATTAATTGGGTGAAGTCAAGGGAAAAATCATTAGTAAAAGACCATCCCCAACCATATTGGTTACCAATTGGATGAATTGAAGTGAAGGGGAAGAAAAAAAATAGTGGAGAAGAAAAAGTAAAGTTACCATTTTTAAAGTGGATATTATAAAGCTATCATTAGGGGTGTTCACGGGTGGGGTTTGGATCGATTATTGGTCAAAACCAAAACCAAACCAACTTAATTGGTTTTAAAATTATCAAAACCAAACCAAACCAAATATAATATACATTTATCAGTTTAGTGATTATCGATTTTGGTTTGGTTTGGTTCGGTTATTCGGTTATTAACCATACACAAAAATAAAAGAAACAGTTCATTTAAAATGTGAAAAAAGTGACAACAATCAATTCAAAACGAAAAATAGTTAGAATGACTTAAATTACTGAACTTTTCATCACTAAATTTACTATCAATAAAGCTTTAAAATTCACTATATTGGCCTAGAAGGAAGAGACAATAACATTTTCAGTCCCACAAAGAATTGTCATAGA
>JAJONQ010029731.1:0-18070 GCA_036250385.1 Solanum microdontum
GAAGATCCTTTCAATTTTGATTCAAGATTGTCAAAAAAATTGAGATTCAAGATTCTTTCTTCTCCAGTTCATCGAAGATCCTTTCAATTTTGATTCAAGATTGTCAAAAAAATTGAGATTCAAGATTCTTTCTTCTCCAGTTCATCGAAGATCCTTTCAATTTTGATTTAAAATAGTTGGAAAAAATAAATTGGACGACTATGTTTGTTTCTGCAATATTTTCTTTGTCCTGTTTTGAAGAGGAATCAGCAGTGGGGGAACCAGAAGACGCCATAACTCGACCACCAATACCACTGATAACTTGTTTCATTTTCTCTGTTGTAGTCTCTAGATAAATAAAGCTTCAAACATAGCTCAAAGTTCTAAGCCAAAGCAATTTAAGTGCTTGTAAATTGTTACCGTCGCATACCCTTTATCTTATGATACATCATGAATATCTTTGCTACTTAGTATTTTTAATATTTATGTATCTTGTTTATATTGATAATTATTGTATTTATACTAGATACATTAAATAAATAATTGTGTCCATAAGATGTTAGATTTGAGAACGATGCATTACCGTGTTGTAATTGATACATTTAGTATAAATTTGAATTTACATATCATATCTAAAAAAATAGTGCATGATACATTATTATTTGTGTATCTCGTTTAAATTGATAAGTATTGTATATACAAGATACATTAAATAAGTAATTGTTGCCCATAAGATGTTAGATTTGAGATTGATACATTATCGTGTGGTAGTTGCTATGTAATTGATACATTTAGTATAAATTCAAATTTACGTATCATATCTAAAAAAAAATAGAGCACGATACATTACTATTTATGTATCTCGTTTAAATTGATAAGTATTGTATTGTTACGGGATACATTAAACATGTAATTGTTGTCCATAAGTTGTTTGGTTTGAGATTGATACATTTAGTATAAATTAGTATTTATGTATCATGCCCGTATAGTTTGATGTAGCTATGTATCATATACAAAAAATAATATGAATATGATAAATAATGATTTAGTTATAAAATAGTACTGCACATACATATAATACATACCCATATATATAAGTGACACTTTTTATAATTCGTTTTTGTCCTAATTTTCTCCATGTTTGTTTTGTCATGTCCGTGTATGGGTGGTTTATTGAATCTACATTCTAATCAGCTCTCTAACAGTAAAACACTTGTCTTTGTGTATGAAAACTTATCTCAATATTCACATTATTTTTCTATAAAAAAAAGAATTGGAAAGAAAAAAATAAATGAAGAACTACCTCTTGATTAACTTTAAATTATTAATCAGAGAGAAAATATTTAAAATTCAAAATAAAAGAGTGATGAAGGTAATTGGTGATGTAGTGGAGTGATTAGAAGTATGAAAAGGGGAGAAAATAGTGAAGTTGAAAGATTGAAGTTAGGTATCTGGAAATGAGAAAATTTGAGAAAAAAGAGGGGTTTTTGTAATTTTTTAAAGGGAAAATTATATGAAATAACAAACTATTAATTCAAATTAAATGTTATAGTCATAGTTTCTTTTATTTGTAATTCGCAGCAAACATTCCATGTTTTTTGCCATCCCATTTGTATACCGAAATATACAAATGCAGGACCCATTTGTATACCGATACAAATGCATGACCCATTTGAATACCGAAATATACAAATGCAGGACCCATTTGTATACCAAAATATACAAATAGACCGAACTATACAAATGCAGGACCCATTTGTATACCGAAATATACAAATGCATGACTCATTTGTATACCGAAATATACAAATACCTGACCCATTTGTATACCGAAATATACAAATGCAGGTCTCATTTGTATACCAAAATATACAAATAGATCGAAATATACAAATGTCTGACCCATTTGTATACCAAAATATATAAATAGACCCAAATACATATTTTTTATGTATATGTATAACGAAATATACAAATTAATAGTCATAACAAACATAAAATTTGTTATGGAGCGCAATTATACAAACTATAGCTGTAACATACAAATATGATTTTTATGTTTGCTAAACCTAAAATTTACTCTGTTTTAAAAGGGAAAATTGTATATAATGGCAAACTATTAATTCAAATTAAATGGTATAACCACAATTTGATTTAATTGTGTCCCGTAACAAACTGTTTGCCAGTCGCCTCTCTCCCTAAATTCTCGATCGCCACTCTGCCTCTCTCGCTCGCTCCCTCTGTCGCTCGCCTCTCTCGCTTTATACAACATAAATGTATAAATTGTGTTTCTGTTTGTATAAAACGAGAGAAAATTGTATATACACATGAAAAAACATATATCTTCGTCCTATACACTTATAATTATACAATATAAATATTCCCCTGCCCAGTTCTCTTTTGTCTTTCTCTCTTTCTCGCTTTATACAAACACATATTATACAAAATACAATGTATAATTTATGTTTGTATAAAGCGAGAGAGAGAGAGAGTGATATTTGATATACAAATGTTTTATTTCGATTCAATTGTATACAAATTCAAATTTTATACAGATATACAAACACATAAAATTGAATTGAGAGGTTGTCAATGATTTATACAAACGAGAGGCTAACAATAATTTATACAAACGAGAGGCTAACAATAATTTATACAAATGGCCTGCCAGCGAAATTATACAAATCTGAAGAGGAGCCAACGAATTATACAATTTCTTATTTTGTATATATGTATAGCGAAATAGGCATAACTTTCATTTGTATATGTATAACGAATTATACATATATATGTTTGCTATGGAGCACAATTATGCAAATTTTGCTATAGCATACAAATATGATTTTTTTGTTTGCTATATGTGAAAGTTGCTCTTTTTAAAATGGTAGGGAATAATAGAAATTGGGGTAAGAAAAGATGTGTAGTTAGTTAATTTTTCCTAATATCCTAATATGTATGTATGGCAAAATAGTTTGGTGTTGAATGTTATCCCCTCTTAAGATCCGAAGTTGTGCAGTCGGCCCAAAATAGCCTGGAAAGCCCAAACCCATTATGACCAAGTTATCGATTATTCCATTTGCTTCAACGCCAATGGACACTGTGTGAGCGAGGAGAAAAAAAATCTATTCAGCTCCAAAACTCAAAATTCTCAGATCCAAATCTTAACCACAATGTCGAGCTTTGCCGGAGATGAAACTGCTCCTTTCTTCGGCTTCCTTGGTGCTGCCGCTGCCCTCGTCTTCTCATGTAAGTTCTACCTTAGATCTGCAGAGTCTATGGCAACTGATGTTTGAATTTCGTCTTCTAGTCAACTCTTGAAATTGTTTGAATAATGTTAGCACTGCTGCTGATTCTTTGCATCTACCAGCTTGAAATCTCCGATCGGCCTCTGATCATATTTTATTCCTTATGCTAATTTGCTAGCTTTGCTTTTATATTACTAGTGATTCAATTTGTTGCTTTGAATTATATGTGGAGCTGAACAGTATTGAAAAATATATCATTTTATTAAATCTGTACCTGTTATGACCTTCTAAGACAATGAGATTGTGCATCTATAAGCTTTAAATATTGGATCTGCCGTTGCTGGAGATACAAGCACATCTTATGCGAATTGCCTGAGCTCATCTTATGCTTATTTGCAACTGATCACAAATCTAATTTTATTTTGAATAACTCGTAGGTATGGGGGCAGCTTATGGAACAGCAAAGAGTGGTGTTGGAGTGGCATCAATGGGAGTGATGAGGCCGGAGTTGGTGATGAAATCAATTGTTCCAGTGGTTATGGCTGGTGTGTTAGGTATTTATGGCTTGATTATTGCTGTGATCATCAGTACTGGGATTAACCCCAAAACAAAGTCCTATTACCTATTTGATGGCTATGCTCATCTCTCATCTGGACTTGCTTGTGGTCTTGCTGGCCTCTCTGCTGGAATGGCTATTGGTATTGTTGGTGATGCTGGTGTTAGGTATTGATTCCTTGATTTTTTTATTGGTTCAGTGTCCTTTTCTTTCTTTGCTTGCTAGTGCCTGTTGAATCTTAATTGAATAGTTAGAATGTGAAAGATCATATACGAAGAACTCCGACACATTGATTTTTATTGTTATGCTGTTAGAACAAATTGATAGATGGTCTTTGTACTGTTTGTCATTTGGTAACATGGAGAGGATAAAGTTTTAGTTGTCAAACATTTTTACAAAAAAGAAAAAGAGAATCTTTTTTAGCAGTCGGAACTAGAGTTCCAATGAGAGTGGATCTAGTAGAATGTAGTAGGTTGCATCTTGATAGAGATTCCTTGGTATGTGTTTTCACAATGCTATGATTTGTGAAAATTGCATTCTAAATAAAGAGTTCAAATCGAGAACATAGTTGCCTGGTAATTTTAGTTAAGGTTCAATTTAATTCTTCAGTTCACCATCTTAATTTCAGACCCCCTTCCGTACACACTGTGCTGATAATGTATATCAGATAATAATTCTGAATAAGAAAGATAACATTATCTTTTGTTTTTTGTGCTTGAGAACCTAAAATTTTAAATTATGGATTAAGACATGTTTAAATGATGATTGATAGTGAGGAGTATATTGTTTGCTCCATTGGTGACTTGAACCCACAACCTTAGGGTTGAAGGTGGAGGGGTGCTTACCACTTGAGCAACTGAGTATACTACCAACTCCAATTATTGTGGAAGCAATTTGTGTTTTTATTTGCAATGAGCAAGTAATTTACAAAATATTTAGTAATAATATAATTATCGCACCCAAGGGTGTCATCTAGTAGTCAATGAAGTGAGAAGAATCATGAGCTCTCAAGTACCAATCCTAATGGAGGCATAAAACACAAGGTGATTTCTTTCCATGTACCTAAGCTTTGATGATCCAACTTATCTGGTACTTGTGTTGGTAGGAGGTATCAGGTACAAAATGGGATAACCTAAGTGCGTGCAAGCTGACATAGACACTACAATCAATAAAAAATAGTAGTGTTCCCATTTCAATTTGCTTGACCTATTTTAACTTGACACGGCGTTTAAGAATTCCTTTTTTGAATCTTGTGGTACTAAATTAAGATACGTCAAATGTATCAAAATTTTCATTAATCTTGATTCTTGTGGTTTAAACTACATAGTTTCTAAAAAAAGAAAGAATCTTTATTTAAACAGACTAAAAAAGAAAGTAGGCCAAACAACCTTCATCTTTTTAACTTAAAAATAATACTTCCATCTTATTTAGCTTAAAAAATAAAATTTCCAACTTATTTAGCTTAAAAATAAAACTTTCATCTTATTTAGCTTAAAAATAAAACTTCCATCTTATTTAGCTTAAAAATAAAACTTCCATTTTAAGTTTATCAAAGTAAAATAAATTTTATTATTAAAGATATCTTCATTTTTAATTGATACATAGAATATATTTTTGAAGTGAGTAATAAACTACTTAATTCAAAATATGTATCACGAGTTCAAAACCTAACTATTGAACCAAATCTTGTTTTTAGGTGGAGGACCCATTGTCTCTGAGTTTCATAGTTGAAACAACAGATTTCTCAATCATAAAAAACTATAACTATGAAAAAAGTAGATGAGTTGTAATCTTTTCACCCGTTATTAAAAAGTAGGAATGAGCAGAATGCGCAATATATACCGACTCCAATTCCAAATTGCTTATTTTACTTCCTCCATTCCAATTTATGTGGTAGAGTTTGATTCATCATGAAGTTCAAGAAAGACAGGAAGACTTGGAGCTTTTGGGTTTAAACCTGCCATGACCATTTTGTGGTTATATCATGCCATTAAGGATCATATGAGAAATTCAAAATTAAATTGTTTTCAAATATAGAAAGGCACCATTTTTTTGGAATGATCTATTAAGGAAATAGTACCCTATGAATTGGAATATGTGGAGTTGTTTGTTATTGCTTAGTTATTAAATATTGAGTTAACCATTGTGTCCCATTATCCTTTGATAGTTGGAACATTTGTCTTCCACAAGTTTTTTGGTTTTTAAGTGTTGAACAAAGCTATATTGGTTTTGAAAGTTCAACATTACCATGGCTAGAAGGTGATAAAGCAACATATCAAATGTTATATTGGTTTTGAAAGTTCAAATTTTCAAATGAAAGGTTTGTCCATAAGTTTTGTTTGATGACCGTGGTGTCCGGGATAACTTTTGTGCTCCTCGACTAATTCCACTGGATACATGCTACCTCCCACCAACAACAGGTACTTGGTAACTTTGTCTACCAAGGCTAGGACAAAAAGGAAGAATCACCTCGTGTTTTTTGTCTCAATTGAGTTTTGAACCTAAGACCTTAGGGTTCTCAACCACTTCATTGGCCACTAGGCCACACCCTTGGGTGCAAATGTTTGTCCATAAGTTGAGCTAGTTATACATCTTAAATTGCTTTAACTTGTCAAAAGGTATATTGCGTGTGCAATTTAATCTCATGCACTCTTGAGGGGCTTGCATTTTTGCTTTCTTAATTATTGCTTTAGAAATCTTAGGGATCACTATTCAAAGAATGTTTTCTTGTTTGACTTAGGTCAATAACATTCTTCCTTTCTCGAAAGATGTATACTATCTTTTCAGCTATTTCCAATGTGTTGGTGTATGCTTTATATGTAAAAACACCATTCTTCTTTTTTGCTCCCCTTTTAAATATATACTACTTAAAAGGTAACATGCCACAACTTCTACTTTTTAGAATCTCAAAGTTGTCCAAAAATTACATCTTCATCTTCTATGATTGCCAGGACTTGTAGGAGTGTTATTTATGATTATTTTGTTCTGCTTTTCCCTCTTCTTAGAAAATAAATTTTAGCGACAATGTGTGCTGTTATTTCTTTTCTTTTATTTGCAGTTTCAAGCTGCTGTTAAAATTCATTGACCTTTTCCAATCCATCCAGATTTAGTTTTCCCATTAATAAAAAACAAAGATAAGCACTAGTCTCATCCTGCATCAGTCGGCGGATAGCTGTTAACATAACCTGTTGGTTGATTATTTTGTGACATTCCTGAAAAGTAAACCCCGCTTTTGGGGCTATACCGGGTTTGTTGTTGTATTCCTGAAAAGGAAACTTATGTTACATAAAATTAAAGAGAGACCTGAAGTGTCTTGAAGAAGCATTTTTCCTAAGAAAGTGGTAAGCGAATAGAAAAGAAAATAATATTCTTGCGTTTCAATCCCAGTGGTTTGTTAAGGCTCAATGGTTTTCTTTGAATCTTGCAATTTTGTGGTCTAAGGTGTTGACTTGCAGAGCAAACTGTCCCAGATGAAGATGCATGTTTGCAGTTAATATAGTTGAAATATAGTAGGGGTATATTTAACAGAATGGGTGCCTTTCATTCATTGCTCTGCCCTAGGATTCCTTCTCTCCATATCTTTTAGCCACTAGTCAACTCTTCACGCTTAGTTATTGTTCCCAGCTTATGGTAATATCTATTACATGTGTTAGGAGAAAAACGTACGACTTCTGGAGATCACCCATTAAAACTGTTTAAATTCTTTACCTTTTATTCTCAAGTCTATATGACTTTGCCTAAACTATATATGGCATGTAACGACCAAACACTCAATCTAATGACTGTTGCAGGCTAGTTTTTACATATTCAGCTTAGGATTGATCCATTCTATTCACTTTGGTTGGGATGGCTTATTTGTATTTCTGTTTTCAAACCAATCGTAGCTTTATAAATGATTCCTATTTCTGTACTGAACAACAATTATTTTCTAGGGCTAATGCACAACAACCCAAGCTTTTTGTTGGGATGATCCTCATTCTCATTTTCGCTGAAGCCTTGGCTCTTTATGGTCTTATTGTTGGCATTATCTTGTCTTCCCGAGCTGGGCAGTCTAGAGCTGAGTGAACTTGACTCCATTCTTGCCGCACTGTAAGTGAGACTTCAGAAGATCAAGACAGCTAAAGCCGAAAGTCAAAAAGTATCTATTACGTGTATTGTTATTCATGACACCACAGCTGCCACTTCAATTTGTTGGTGTTATGTGCTGTTTGTAGAAATAGGAATTCATTTTTTTCCACTTAATAATAGCTTAAAGAGCTGTGCAATTTGGTCTGTATTTAATGTGTATTTTGCACTCATTATTTGTGAACAGTTTGAGAACTATTTCTTTTCTAAGATTCGTGCATGTACGAACTACTTTTCATCTAGTATATTATGTTTACTCTGCATCTATGGGATTGAATTTGAATATTTCTTTTATCAACCAAGTTATATTTGGTGGTACTTACTTGAAGGTGCATATACTTGGTGCTCATAATGTATTCATTATTTTATAAGTAAAAGGTACTATTTTTTATGACAATAAATATTAATCGAGTTGACTCGGGACACATCAGTTTCAACTTGCAATTTTACCCTTTATATTTTACATAATGCATTGCTTATTCTAAAATTATATCTAAATTGCTTTAAAATGTTTTGTATAGAATAACATAGATACATGTGCTGAAAATTAGTAAGTAGAGAAGGATGAACCTACTATCCATCTTCAATCCATGCACCACCTCGCCCATGGACAACCAATACTGTGACTAACACTTATGGGGTCTCAGTATCAGAAATTTGTGACTTAAATTATTCGGGTGCATAGGTTATAAGGTGGGTGTATAGGGACTAGAATTCTATTCTTTCCAGACAAATGGATCGCCAGAGTTCACTCATGGAGGATTTTCCAGATTTATCTTCTTTTGGTGGCAACCCTGAAGCCTCTATTGCTGAGACCTGGACTAACCAAGGATGAAATATCATCTTTAGGAGGCTTCTAAATGACGGGGAGGTTGAGAGAGTGGCCAGCTTACTGCAAAGATTAAATGATTTCTCTGGTTTAAATACTAGCCCTGATACAATGATAGATGGAGACATGATAGGGATGAAAAATTTTCAGTGGAAGATTATACAGAAGAAATTTGTCCTCACAAACTGGGAGCATCTCTGGAACTTGGAAACAAATATGGAAATCTAATATCCTACCAAGATCAAGTGTTTCACATGGCAAGTATGTAGAAGAGCATGCCTAACTCATGAGAAACTGAAAAAGAGAGGTTTTGAGATTGTCGCAAGGTGCTTCTTTTGCCATGAAAAGGAGGAAACAAATAGTCATCTGTTTCTTCATTGTAGAGTGAGTTCTCAGGTGTGGCATATGTTTTACAATCTCCTCCAAAAATCATGGATGATGCCTGAGCATACAACAGATCTTCTAACCTGCTGGATGAGGAGAGGTGGGAGTAAAAAACAGTGGAGCCTAGTCCCTTCTTGCATATGGTGGTCAATCTGGAAGGAAAGAAATAATCGATGTTTTGAGAATATTACTAATCCAATGCAATATTTTCGGTGTAAAGAAGAGGGTATAGATGAGGTAGGACAGCTAGTAGACTTCCTAGGCTCTCTGTAATTAGGATTACTTGCATTGTAATTTTTTGATGGTTGACAGTATACCCGCATTGCTGAGGAATACAACTTTACCTTGCTTAAAAAAACATGTGGATACTTGCAGGAAGCACAACCAGATTGACATAAAACAGTATAACCAACAATTCTATAATTTAACAAAATCAAACACAGAGCACCTAAAAATAGACACTTGGTTAGCAAGAGCACTTGTATCTCATTATAAATTTTTTTTGAAACATTAGGCAGAACTACATTATTATCATATAAACACAGATCCCTTGTGTGCTTTTCATCATTAATCTTGTATAGTGAAAAAGGAGATAGCTCAATCTAATGACTCTTTTTTCCCCTCTACCTTTCATAACCACTCTTGCTAAACCTTTTTCACTTTATTTACAATGTACATTGTATTGTATGTATCATTCGGTATCTAATCATTACTGACATTTTTACACTCTATATCTGTCTCGTTATTAGGGAAATCTACACTTGGTTTACAAAGTCCAAACATGAATTGCTAATTTATAAAAGACGAAATGGCTTGGGAGATCCTTGTACTTATTTTGATTTGTAAACCTAACTACTTAGGTTACAACTGTAAATGTACCGACTCCAGATCAGTTTCTGTTGCTTGGGATAGAACTATGAGTGGAGGAAATGGAGGAGTCATAGTGGAAGAAGAAAGTGGAATTTCTAAGGCATAAAGTAGCTCGCGGGGGACTTGAACTTGATTTCCCTATGATCACAAAACAATATTTTGTTCAAAACAATTTGATGTAAAAATGTAAAATGATGTGGCAAGTTTAATCTCAATTCACTGTTTTGATTCGGAACTCCAGTCGAGCTGATGGCGAGATCGATTCTTTGTTGGAGTTTCAAGAGGAAGGAGAGGAACCACTGATGCAAGTCTACATATCATAGAGCTGGCAGCGGAGGTGTACAAGTTAGTTAGTGGGTGATGTCCAATAGTTAGTTGGTGCCCATTAGTTAGTTACAATTCTGTTACAAAAGTCAGTTGAATGTTCAGGAGTAGTTAGTTGAATTCATTAGTGGATTAGATCCATATATACCAGGTAAAAGATTTCAATTGATTCATTAAATGATGATACATTTCTTTTTCTTCTAAAATTCTCTCTCTTCTGATATCTCGGCTTCCAGTCGTGAATTAGCATCTCAGTTCTTCAAGTTCAAAGCTCCTAGAATTGTTCTTCTTAATTGATGCTTAATTGACTGTCATTGTGCATCAACCACCGCCAAATGGTGCTTTTACAAAAGTATGCCAGCGTGATTGAGAGACACAATGAGTTTGGAGTGGTTTAAAGTAGTGTGTTGGAACCACTAGGTGATGCCTGATAAAGTGGACTGGGTTGACAAATCACAATGAAGTACGAGGGTCTTTTAGTCATTCACTTTTATTGTGTAGTATAAATTATTGTCTTCCTCTTAATGGTCCACAAACAGCTAGCTAAAGAAGACTTGTGCAAAAACTTTGAGAAGACTTTGTCAAGGAGCAAACACAACTATGGCCGATCCTGTAATTGGTGCTACAGTTCAAGTTTTGCTTGAAAAACTGCTTTCTCTCACTATTGAGGAACTCGGTAGCTCAAGGGACTGCAAGAAAGATCTGGAAATGCTTACAAAAAATGTATCCTTGATCCAAGCTTTCATTCATGATGCTGAAAGACGACAAGTTGAGGATCAGGCTGTCAAACTATGGCTCAAGAGGCTTGAGAAAGCTGCTGAAAATATGTTTGATGAATTTAGGTATGAATCTATCAAAAGACAAGTGAAAATACGAAACAAACCGATGAAAAAGGTCAGTGATTACTTTTCTCATACAGCTTTGAAGAGCAAAATGTCACGAAAAACCAACAACATCAATGAAGAGTTAAGGGCTGTCAATAAGTTAGCCAAAAACCTCGGTCTCCAATTACTCATGGTTCCTCCTCGGCAAACACTACCAATTTGTGAAACAGATTCCGTAGTAGTTGCTTCGGAGGTTGTTGGTAGAGACAACGATGTTGCAGAGATAAAGAGGAAGATGTTGAACATGAGAGATGATATTGTTCTGTGCACCATTCCCATAGTGGGTATGGGGGGTTTAGGGAAAACAGCAGTGGCTAAGAGAATTTTCAACGATGAACAAATCAAGAAACACTTTGAAAAGAGAGTTTGGTTGTGTCTACCTGAAATGTCAGAAACGAAGAGCTTTCTTCAACTAATCCTCGAATCATTGACAAAGAGGAAAGTTGAGGTCCAAAGCAGAGACATAATAGTCAAGATGCTACAAGATGAACTGGCAGGAAGAAAGTATTTGCTTGTCCTGGATGATTTGTGGTGTGTTAACTCTACATTGTGGGTAGAGTTTGTAGATACTTTGCGAGGAATGAATACATCCCGAGGAAACTTCATTCTCGTGACTACTCGTATGGAACAGGTGGCATCCACAGTAGCAACAGTAGGTCCTCATAGGTTGGAAAAATTTGCAAAAGATCATCCATTTTCAAACAAAGAGCATTTGTTGATGGGGAAGTTCCAGAGGAAATAGTGATCATGGAGAACAGGATTGTTGAAATGTGTCAAGGTCTACCATTGGCGGCAAGTGTGTTGGGAGGCCTCTTACGCAACAAGCAAAAACATGAATGGCAGGCAATTCTTGATGGAAACCCCCTTGTTGCAGGTGAAGATGATAACAGAGAAAATAGCGTTAAGAAAATCCTAAAACTCAGCTATGATTATCTACCATCTCCACATCTGAAAAAATGCTTTGCTTACTTTGCAATGTGTCCAAAAGATTTTGAGTTTGAAAAGGACCAACTAATCCAACTCTGGATGGCAGAAGGCTTTCTTCATCCATGTCAAGAGATCACTGTAATGGAAGACATCGGGTACAAGTTCTTTCAGCTCTTGTTGCGAAATTCCTTGCTGCAAGATGTTAAGTTAGATAAGCAAAACAACATAACACACTGTAAGATGCACGATCTTGTGCATGATTTGGCTGGGGATATCTTAAAATCTAAACTATTTGATCCGAGGAGCAATGGTGGAGAAAATCTTTCTCAAGAGCGATATTTTGGATGGGACTCACCAAGTGATCAAATAGATAAGATAAAAGAGCCAGAATGTTTTTCCAGTTCAGGAATCAAGGAGTTGTCAGCCAAAATAGGGAAGCTGATACACTTAAGATATCTTGATCTCTCGGACACTAAGATCACAGCCTTGCCCCACTCCATTTGCGAGTGTTATAATTTGCAAACATTTAGATTCTACAAATTCGGTTCACTCTTGACACTTCCATATGAGATGGGAAATATGATAAGTTTGCGACACATATACTTCTGTTCTCGGTCTCAGATGCCACTTAACATGGGACAATTGACTTGTCTTCAGACCCTACAGTATTTCAATGTGGGTTTAGAGAAAGGTTGTCGAATAGAAGAATTAGGTCATTTGAAGAACCTTAGAGGTAAGTTGAGGATCAATGGTCTCCAATTGGTCCGTAATAGAGAAGAAGCTTGAACAGCATATCTACGGGAGAAACTGAATATTTACAAGCTGGCATATTTATGGTCCCATGAGGAATCAAAAGGATGTGCAATCAATGATCAGCATGTGTTGGATGGTCTTCAACCGCATCCTAACTTGAAAACATTAGAAGTGAAGAACTACTTGGGTACTAGATTTTCTTCATGGTTCAGTGAAGAATCGCTACCAAATTTGGTCAAGTTGAAATTAAGTGGTTGCAAAAGGTGCAAAGAAATTCCACCGCTTGGCCAACTGAAGTTCCTTCGGCATCTTGAGCTGATAGGACTCCTTGAATTGGAATTCATCGGACCTACATTTTATGGTGTTGAGGTTAATGATAATGGATCGTGCAGCAAAATCCAAGTGTTCCCGTCATTGAAAGAACTTCTATTGGAGAATATGCATCGCCTTATTGAGTGGAATTGATACCAACAACAAGAGGGGTAAGAATGTTTGCTAAGCTGGAGAATTTGAGGATTAGAAACTGTCCATTGTTAAAAAGTACTCCGAATCAATTTGAAATCCTACGTGAATTAGAGATTGTGAGAGTTGACAGTAAAATGCCATTGTTGAACTTGTGCAGCAACTTGACATCTCTCGTAAAGTTAAGGGTCTATTTTTTGAAAGAGCTCACTTGTTTACCAGATGAGATGCTACGCAACAACGTTTCACTTCAACACCTATGGGTCTCAGTGTGCGGTGAGTTTCGTGAATTCCCACAAAGCTTGTATAATCTCCGTTCTCTTAAGAGCTTAATGATTGACAGCTGCACCAATTTCAGTTCCCAGTGGAGAGAATTATTTGACATCCCTCCAATGTTTTCATTTATACAATTGTGATGGATTGACCAGTTTACCAAGTGGAATGCTAGAGCATTGTCGTTCTCTGGAGTTTTTGAGGTTCCACTACTGTAACAATTTAGTTTCCTTCCCTTAACATGTGGGGGAAATGACTTCACTTTCATGTTTGGGTTTATCACATTGTCCCAACTTGATTAGTGTACCCGCAGGGAGCCTTCACCTTATCACTGGGTTACGGCGTTTGGAAATTGGTCCTTTCTCAGAGATGGTGGATTTTGAGGAATTCCAATTGATATTTAATGGCATTCAATCTCTTCATACGTTGGAGGTGTGGGGACACTTGCACTGGGATTCTCTGCCCTATCAGCTTATGCAACTCTCTGATCTGACAGAGATCAAAATATATGGATTTGGAATTGAGGCTCTTCCTCATAGATTTGGAGACCTTACTTGAAAGATTAACTCTAGTGGGGTGCAAACAGCTACGACATTTGGACTTCTCAGATGCCATGCCCAAATTACGATATCTGTGGATAAATGATTGTCATTGTTAGAAGCTCTGTCGGATGAGCTCGGCAACCTTGTTTCTTTGCAAGAGTTAGTTTTACGGAAATGCGAGAAACTAGAGCATCTTCCATCTAGAGATGCCATGCGACGCCTCACCAAATTAGAATAAATGATGATCCATGATTGTCCATTGTTAGAAGCACTGTCGGATGCACGGATGACAATTGGGTGGGTTGGGTCAAATTTGGGCAGATCATAATGAGTTATAACAACAATCGGGTCAAAATCTAACTCAACCGTCAAGACCCAACCCAATTTTTACTAAATTTAATTATTTTATTTATTCTTTAAAATTATTTTAGTACCTAATAAAATTATCCTTTTCTTTATTATGGCTATATATAACATTATCTGATTGAAAAAAAAGTTTTTTTAAAAACATTCTGATAAGTTTTGTCATGAGCCAATTTGAGTTACATATCAACCTAATTTTTAATGGGTTGAACTAATGAATGAGCGGGTCAATAATCCGCCCAAACTTAAACGGGTTGGTAGGTTGGGTTTGATTTTGGCACTCCTAGTCGAATGGGCTCGTGACCTTGGTTCTTTGCAAGAGTTAGTTTTATCAAAATGTGAAAAATGTGAAAAACTAAAGCATCTGCCCTCCAGAGATCATGCCATGTGACACCTCACCAAATTCCGAAACCTGGAAATTAAAGGCTGCCCTAAGTTAGAAGAAAGTTGCACAAATCGGAGTGACCCAAACTCCCAATGGTCCAACATTTCCCATATTCCAAAAATTAAAGTAGGTGGAAACATAATTCAGAACTTGAGTAAGTTTTTGTTTCTCTTTCAGTTTTGAGTCTCATTTTTAATTTTTGTTTTTCACTAGTTACTCTTCTCCATGATCCTTCTATAGTTTTTCAAACATTTTTTGTTCCACTTGAAACAAAATTTATGAATATCTATATTAGTGTTAAGATATGATTTAATCATGAATATTTATGTGTGTATTTTCTCATTGGTTATTAGTTTCAAGGTCATGCTAGAATGTTGCTGTGGCATTTCAAGTCGAAAATCCATGAGCGGCAACTTTCATTTAGAATGCTGTAACAAGTTTTTCTGTTCACTCTCATGACACAATTTTACTGTTTAACAGGGTTGGTTATGTACGACAAAGGAACCACCACATTTGTTTTGTTGAAGAACAGATCAATCTTCAGCCGTAGACTGTTTCATGAGCATTTGGTAAAGACTGCATAATCTCTCAACATTTTACTCTTCTAACGGGGATACCAACAACTATTAAATTAAATTCTACTAATATACAGTCACTGATTTGTCCAAGTGAAGCTATTTTTTTAATGTACGGGCCGGGTATATATGTTTTGATAAAATATCTTCTCAGGTACTTTGGTCAAGGTAGAAAAGGTATCCGTGGATCGAGCCATCAAATTCTGTTCATGAGCTATTCATAAGATGAAGCTAGAAGGTTACTGTGATACAAAGACAAAATGTATGTCCATTGCAAACTGCACCTTACTTCTATGCCAGCCAAGATATAAAAAGCTATGCGGAAGTATAAGGTATGCCCAAGAACAATTTCGTCAATTTTACTTTTTCTGAGTAAAATACTGAAATGTTTAATAGGTATTATCGTTCAACAATATAGTCTTTCTCTTAATCCTCAAATATTATTATACACTTCATTATATGATATGATGGAAGTCATAAAGTGGTAAAGGAAATTGTTCGTTCTCTTTGAAGTATTTGATTGGCATAACATTGTTGGTATACACAGGATTCTTAGATGCAAGACAGATTTCATTTTGGATTCCGTTGATAGTAGATGCTTTGTTCAGTCTTCAACATTATTATAATTTTCACGGGACACATTGGAACGTTGTGGACATTGGAGCGGAGATATTATAATTTACTTGTGTGACTAAGATTTGACAGCAGAGGCCTTTAATTTCTTGCACATATATAGTGTACATGCCTTTTCGTACTAATAGAGTTTTTGCTTTCAGCAAACATTTTGAACTTAATACCTATCTGCTACATCATTGCCTAGTTGATAGCTTCTTTAATGTAGCTCTGCCTTTTCTCTTGAAGTTTATCTTTGCCGCATAATAAACAAAGAGGATAGATGGTATAGAGTTAGGTCCATCCCAGCTTGAACTCTCAGTCCATGCTCCAATTGGGCCTGGGCGTGAAGGGATTACGTTGTTAGAGTGGGTAAAAGCCCCATATTAGTTTGAGAATGAACTGGTGGTCAATTTAATGTTTATATAAACTTGGACAATCATCCTCTCATGAGCTAACTTTTGAGTTGAATTAGGCCTAAATGTCGTGCTACATCAGTGTTGTTATATCAAGAATCTAATTTTACTTTAAATTATCTTCACGAAGAAAACAACTAGATAAAATTAAATGTGTATGATTAAAGCTTAATTTGGTGATTTATCAGCTGATAATAATGAATTTTAGTTGGCTCATGCACCTTTTAATAGAGCGTAATGATGATTTTTTCGTGTTGAAATATTCAGATTCATGTGAGTATTATTGTGGCTTACATCGCGAATTAAGAAAGACAAAAATCAAATGCTAGCTAGACATTGTAGATCTTACATGCTCAAATTGGCCGAGGAACAAACGTCACCAACCGATATAGAGCAAACATCTATGAAAAAAGATGTGTCTACATTATTATCTGAGGATAGTATTGAATACTTTTATATTGATGTTAAGAATTTGATAATTGTATTTATATTTTTAATTTATGATATTGTCATTAAGTTAAGAAAATCGATGGATTTAACTTTAAATTTATTATATATTTAATTTATTAGTATTTAATTGGGATTCGACAACAGACTTAAAAAAGCCAAAGGGCTTGATATACCCCTCAATTTTGTCATATAGAGCTGATATACCACTTGTTATAAAAATAACTCACATATACCCCTAACGTTACAATAATGGCTTACATATGTTGGGAAAGACAAGACACTAACAAGAATGTCAGACATGATAGCAGCGGAATAATACCCAAATCTAAACTTTCCCTTTCAATTTGAACCAAGAGAAGACAAACCAAATCAAGCAATATGAAGAATGGACATCAAGTATATCAATCAAACTAAACCAACAAGATAAGAATAACTCAATCACACAAGACACAACGATTTACGTGGAAAACCCTTCGATGTGAATAGTAAAAAACCACAGGACCAAAAGCTCCACTATAAACACCAAGAGTTACAAAATTGTTCTCCAAAATTGGCCACAAAACAAGTGCCAAACAACGAGCAACAACAAATCAAGATTGCACCAAAACTAGAGAATTAAAGAAGAGATTTTACCCAAAAACGCGCTACTGTTCACACCCCAAAATCAGAAGCTAAAGACCTCTAAATCCGATCTCCACCGTTGAATTTCAATAACCAGATGCTGAGAACTCCCATTTCAAAATTGAGCACGATCCAACGGTTAACGAAGCGGCAAACTCTGTCTGAAGCGGACTACCTGAGCAGAAAATTTCCAGAAGCAAAAACGGGATTTTTTCTCTTTTTCTCTCAATCTCTAAAACGAAACTCTCTTGATTCTTCTCTCTTGTGTTTCTGAAAATAAGACCAAATAAGCCTTATATATGCCACATAATATTTTGGGTTATGGGCTAAAGTGGGCTAGTCCTAATAAGACTTTTATTTATCCACATAGGAAGGGAAAAAAGATCCTAAATCCAACAATTCTCCCCCTCACAACTATGTGGAGGAAACCGCCATCCCGGCGATCATGCAACAATCCTCAAACTTCCCTCTTGGCAAAGCTTTAGTCATCATGTC
>JAJONQ010029732.1:0-24859 GCA_036250385.1 Solanum microdontum
CCTCGAAAAAAGCTTCACTTGGAAATTTCGGATTTTGATACGGTTGCTCTAAAATTTGGGTTAGACCCATTTCCCACTCAATTTGACCCCCTAAACAAGAATATGAAGTCGGATTTTCGAAAAACGAAACAAATTTTAAGATATAGCTAAAACAAGTTTCGGGTAACTTCCGAAGCACATTTTTAGGAACTTTTTGTGTCATTTCAAATTGGTTAAAGATAAGCCCATACTTTTCAACCGTCATGTTACCTGCCTTAAGTTAATCAATTCCCGAGACCTTGCTTCTCTCAACTCTATGGGGAAAAACCTATCCAGAAAGGTTTCGCTGAAACAATCCCAAGTAATAAGAGCTGCATCTGTACCCCTGTTCTCCTTCCACTGAGTATACCAGATATGAGCCACATCCTTAAGTTGGTAAGATGCTAACTCAATCCGATCATTCCCAGTTACCTGCATCACTTCAAAGATCTTCTTGACCTCATCAATGAAGTTTTGAGGATCTTCTCTAGCTTGCAATCCTAAGAACTCTGGTGGATTCATCCTAACAAAGTCTCGTACTCTGGCTGTAGCTGACCCAACATTGAATTTACCTGAACTAGAGCCCGCTGATTGTTCTGGTTGGCCACACTCTGAGCCAATATCTAAATGGCGTTCCTGAACTCTACATTCGACACTTCTTGATCAGGGACTAGAGGAGCTGAGTTAGCATTCCTGGCATTCGAATTCTTGGCGTTAGTTAGCTCTACGAGGAGACATGATCACTAAAACATAGAACGTGGAGTTAGAATGGAATTAGATCATACCTTACGCACAATAAGAGTAACAAGAAAATGAAGATTTTTCCTAAGACACTTTGTAGCCTCCCTCTCATTAGATGTGGTGTGCACTACACATCCATGAAAATGACTCTACCTAGTGCGACTTTTCAGACATCCTAGGACAATTAAACCTAGTGCTCTGATATCAAGTTTGTCACACCCCGAGACTACCCTGAAACGTGAACACAGGACCTAGGACCACAAGTGATCCCAAGCTAACCCTGCTGGCATGATCACGAGCATACTAAAGATAATAAATTGATGCGGAAGCTAAATCATACATAAAATGAAAAGATTGGGAATACCCATATACTATAACTAAGATATATGAAAACTGATGAGTTTAATACAAAGAAGATATTAACTCAATACTAAGCTGAATCTAACTATGTCTGAAAATAGCCTCTAACTGACTAGAAATGCTAGGACATGCCCAGTTAAGTCTAGAAAAACTAAAACTAAAGGACTCAAAATACTGAAAAGAAACTCATGACTATTGTCCTAGGAGAATGAGGACTCACCACTGATTCTGCTGAACTAGAGATCAGGAACCGATCTAAGCGTGATCTGAATGCTGAGAACCTGTACCTACATGATGAGAAGATGTAGCGCAGTATATGCGTCAGTACTTGAAAGGTACTGAGCATGCCGAATAGAATACAACTGAAATAATATATAACTGAACAAAGCAAATAAGTAGTGATATAATCTGTACATGATATAAATACTGAATGCTGAGATAATTGAATGCAGTGACCAATTTATAACATGCTGAAACTGAATAATGGATATACTAATAAATGGTCAATGCAATAGAATTTGACTGAACTGTGGGAGCTACTAATAACCGATAATAAAAACCACATGAGCTAAATGTAGAGTCCGATGTATAAGCCCCATCGAGAGGACCCAATATATCCTGCCAGAGGTATGGAGGCATGCTGGCGTGATCACTGAAATGATGCCCACAAAGGGGACTTACAACCTACGTGGCTAGTAGTTTTGGGACTATATGGGTACGCTGAACCCTAGTCCAACTCGGTATTTACTACTCACAATGGATTAAGTAATTAACACATTACGACGGAATTTCTGTAAGTTACTGGATAGCTTAAACTGAACATGCAAACTGAGAATGCAACAATTAAACTGATATTGATGCATTAATAACTGAGGTATGTATCACTGAATAACTGAAATATCTGACCTAGCATGTGTAATTCAAGAACTAAAGAAATACATAGCTAGGGTTCTGGAATTCATGCATTAAATTGAATATTAACGTACTAATATGATTTGGATAAATCGAAAGCTAAGAACCCAACAATTCTAACATTCAAGAAACCATAGGTCTAGTCATACTAAGGGTATCAAGAAACTGACTGAAAACTAGGGACCTAATGGGTGAAAGGAACACACTAGTGAAATCCCACATACCTGGTGACGAATTCCACGGAGAAATCTTTAGATTTCGGGGCTGGAACTGATGGAACCTTGTTGCGTTCTTCAATTAGGGTTCTTGACTTCTCTTCTCCTCTTACGCTATAATTTTTCTATGTTTTGATTTATGATTTGACTTAGGTACGTTCTAGTTATGTTTGTAGGCTTAAACTGACTAAAACTTCATAATTTAGGGTCTAAACGACGTAGCTTAGGGGTCCAACAAAATAGGAAAAGACCAAAAGACCCCTGACTTAACTGCTGTCGGAGTGATCGACGGATGGGATCTACCGGCCGTAGGTCAATCTACGGTCCATAGATTGGAGTCGTAGGTCAAGTCTTCCCGACAGGGTTTCACTAAAACGAGCATAACTTTTTACTCAGAGGTTGGATTTTAGGAAACTCTGTGGCGTTAGAAAGAGGATTCAATTATTTGAAGTTTACCCAATCAAAAATTTTCCTCTAACTGGTTGTCGACCCTCACCTATGGTCAGACCTATGGACCGTGGATCGAACGATGGTTCGTGCTGGTCAGCCGTCGTTTGCATCAGAGGCTGGGTCAAGAGGGCCTCGATCCATGGACACAAACCACAGACCGTGGTCTGACCTACGGACCGTGGGTCTGTCTGTGGGTTGAGACTTAGCTGATTTTCTGAGGTAGGTTTGGGGAGGGGTTGTAGTGGTGAACCATGAACCACCAGGACGGGTCGTAGTCTGACCAACGGTCTGTGGATGGCAACCGTGGGTTGCACCTGCAATTTCTTAAAATCTACATTTTAGGTCTGTTTCGGATACGGGGTGTTACAAAAGCTACCCCTAGATGAAGGATCACCGTACCATGCTTGTGAATCCCCATGAAATTTGAGGAAGAACACCTTTAATCCATAAACCCTAGCTCCCACTTCTTCTTTGTCTTCTTTGGGAACTTCTAGAGAGAGAATTTTTGAAAGGAGGAACTCTTTTGATTTGATTTGGGTTTTGGAGAAATAAGGAGTAAATGAATTGTTTTAAGACTTAAAACTATATATACTAGTGATATAAAACAATTAAAAACAACCCCACATAATAATTAATTAAAATGAAATTACTCAAAAGCCCTCAACTTAGGCAGCCCCATCAGGGACCACGCCCACTTGGACGGGTCATGAAGGGGACCACGACTCGTGGTGGTGCCCGTGGTCCCTTGACCAATGTGCCTCCCCAACTTTCCAAGCCTTCAAGGGCCTAAGGCAAGTCCACGAGACTTCCCACAATTCGTGGTCAATACCACGAGTCGTGGTGATGGTCGTTGCCTTGAGTCACTGGCTTAGCTTTGAAGCCTTGCCTCCCATGCACCCAAGTGGTCTTCATGACCACCTATATGGACCGTCAAGGGCACCACGACTCGTGGTGGTGCCCGTGGTGGTGCCCGTGGTGGTGCCCGTGGTCTTTGAGGCAGTAGGTCCCTCACTTTGCACAACTCCCACAAAGCTAAGGTAATCTCACGAGCCTTTCCATGGCCCCTGTTCATGACCACGAGCCGTGAAATGCCTCGTGAAGGGGAGCCTTGGCTTGGAACCTTTCTAGAGCACACTGCCTTGCCAACCACGGGTGGCACCATGACTCGTGGTGGCCACCATGGGTCGTGCAGACCCTTGTGGTCTTGGTAGGTAATAACTAGGCCTAGTTTTAGGCAGCCTAGGTTCCCTAACCATGGCCTTCACCCAAAACCCTTAGCCCTTTCCCTTAACCCTTGACATTAACCCTCACATTTAGGCTTTAGTTCAACCTATCATTTTGTTTGAGTCGTTACATTATCCCCCTTTAGGAACATTCGTCCTCGAATGACACTTTAGACACTTTAAGGGATAACGACTCAAGACTAGCAGCCCATCATGCATGACACATTAATATAATGCACAAAATCATAGGAGGAAACATCAATTCCACATCATTTTAATTCACAAAATCATAGTAGGAAACATCAACTCCACATCAATAAGCTCAATGCAACACGAGGAAATAGGAACTACATCTACAAACGCATTATGCACCAAAACATCAACATTTCTCATTTCGTTGGAGGAATTTCCTTCTCCAACTCACATCATGCTCATTACAACATCAAAAGGAAAATTATGCAACTTTTCTCAACAACACATTTAAGCATGCTCATCAACTCAACTCATGAATCATTTAGGCAAATCATTATAGATGCATATCAACATGAGGAACACAATCAATAAAAAAAAACTCATTTTCTCATTAAACATAAATTCATCAAAACATGCATGACATAAGGAGGTCATGGAAACACATAAGTCACACATGACTCCAAAACATGAAATAAGCTACAAGGAACTCTTAGTCTCAAGCTTGAATAGAAAAAAGAGATAAGGATATCGAAACTCTCCACAACCTTACTATTCAACATTCCATCTCCCCCTTAAGAGTAAACCCATTCTAAGGCTAACATGAAAAATAACATAGGAACCTCAATACAACATTCAAAACTATAAGAAATCATCACTTACTGTTGCCTTCATCCGGAAGAGCTTCATGGTCATCTCTAGCCCGAAGTGCATAGAAATGACTATTCTTTGTAGCATAAGGATCCGGGCCACTAAGAGAAGCTTGTTTGGCCTCCCTTCCTTTGGCCGTAAGAGTAGGAAAATTTCTCACTTGGTGATCATTCTTCCCACAATCATAGCACCCATTAGTACTGGCTAGGTACTTCCCAAAATGCTTCTTTCCACAAGTGGTGCAAGTAGGTTTAGAAAATGAAGACCCACCACCTTTCTCTTGGTTAACCTTAGGAGTACTTGAAGAATCTTTGTTTGGAGCTCTTTTTTTGAACCTTGGTTGACCTTGTTCATCGGGCCTAGACCTCTTCAACTCCCTATTCTTCCTTTTAAGTTTGGACTCCTCAATAGATTGAACATATACCATGAGCCTAGAAATGTTCATATCATCATGGAGCATTGCCGTACAATACTCTTCCTCAAGTAGGTTGGAAACTCCCGTCACAAAATAACTCATCTTATCCCTAGGGTTTGACACCAAAGATGGGGCATACTTAGACAATTGGGTAAATTTCAAAGAGTACTCTTGAACATTCATGTTACCTTGCCTAAGATTGATAAACACCTCCATCTTAACCTCCCTCTTCTCACGGGGAAAGAACCTTCCAAGGAATGCTTCCTTGAACAATTCCCAATCAATAGGCCTCGCTCCTACTGGCCTATTACCCTTCCATTGAGAGAACCAAATTTGGGCAACGTTTTTCAATTGATAGGCGGCAAGTTTCACTTTTTCAATAGATGTCACCCTCATAACATTAACTACCTTATACACCTCATCCAAAAACTCTTGGGGATCCTCTCCCACCTTGGAACCAAGAAATATCGGAGGATTCATCCTCACAAAGTCTCTCAACCTAGAATCCATAAAACTTACATTGGGGTTCACATTATCCTCAACACCCCTTTTTGCTTGAGCCGTCATGGCTTGGGCTTGAGTAGTTATGGCTTGAGCCATCATCAAAAGAGCCGACCTAACTTCCTCATTGGTCATGGCCGGGGGATCTACCCGAACTTGATTTCCTAGAGGAACTTAGTCACCTTGAGGACCTTGGGGAGGAACTCCCCCATTCACAATCTCCTCTTCCATCCTTCTTGGGTTTGCCCTTGTATTCATATCCTATAAACACAAGAGAAGGGTTAGAAAAATTACTCTTATAGATCTAAACTCTAAGGCACGACTTCAAGAATAATGAAAGAAGTGTAACTTCCTAACGTCTTATAGCATCTCACTCATAGATGTGTCGCGACTCACACCGATGAGCAAGACTCTACTAGACGTGGCTTGTGAGACATAAATCCGAAAAACCATTTCCAAAATCTTATGCTCTGATACAATGTTTGTCATGACCCGAGCCTATACCCCGAAAGCGACACAAAGTACAAGACTCCGAAAAGTCTCATATAAGCCTCATAGCATTCATAAAATTTGATATAAGGAAAATGGTACAGAATTAAAACTTATTTAAATCCATACTATCAAAAATATTCATTTAAAACATCAGAAGTCTATTGTTTCACATGGCCATCTAAAACAACATCTTGAAACAAAAGTAGGGTCACGACCCTTTACAATAGAAAGTCTAAAATGTCTATTACATGAAAGAAAGAAACATCTAAAGCATGTGTCCTCAAATGTATGAGGACATACCAATTGCCTTGGAAGAACTCAATCCAAGCACTTGAACTAGAGGGATAGAAACTCACTTGCCGAAACCTACACTTGTAGTAAAATAAGAGAAATATGGGTTAGCACACAAAAATGTACTAAGTATGATGACCATGCAAATTAAAACGGACATTTTATTTGAAAGTCATACTTTTATGCCAATTTGAGAAAACTTCATGAACACAAGTATAAGAGGCATAATATACAAACATAACCAACATACACGTCATTTCTTCACATTAGAACATAATCAACAATATAAGACATGTCATTACATTAAGCTTTCACCTCAATCAACCTCAAGCTATACTATGTGCAATGTATGAATAGCGTCCCATACCACAATCCACCCTAAGTACCACATCAAGGCCACCAAAAGTGAACTTACCATTCGTCCTTCTCACCTTTACACAATACTCATACATAAGAGACATAAACATTTCATAAGTCATGACAAGGAAGTAACTCATAATACAATCCAAGTATAGCATGCATCATCACATTAAGAATATATAAGCCAACATTCTTCATTAGCTTCATTTAGAGCACTTTCTTTAATTAGTCATTAAGACATTAGAGAACTCACTATGACCCTCTCAAAGCCTACTCGTACAATGCACGGATAGCATCCCATACTACCACCCACACTTTATAGAACTTCTCAAGAAACCATAATGAAGATCTCACATGATGGGAATAGGCATTAACCGACATAGACCATGAGAGAAAACCATGAAATGCGATGTCATATGGCCCCACACCATAAAGAGGTGGTCTACTTGCCTAAGGTAGGACCGGTAACATTTTAGCTTAGGTAGAAACCTACTAGCTAATATCCTATGTGGGCACATAGTTATGGGATAGGAAGATGTTCATTGAAACCTAGCCTAACATGGGGAGAGTTTCCGTCTTACCATATCCTCTCGGTGCTTAGCCTCCATTCCCATAGAGTAGTTCATTTTCATTAACATTATTGTACTATAGAGGGCCACCAATATTAGGCCTACTGACCCAAAGTACATTACACAAGAAAGGGCCACCACCATTTGGTCTACTGATTCAAGGTACATTAAGGATAGCTCATTGACTTTCCAAGAAGGGTGCCATCAACATTGGGTCTACCGATACAAGGTTCAAAATTTTACACATGAAAGGGCTACCAACACTAGGTCTACCGATTCAAGGTTTAGCATCACATTAGTTTCTAGACTCATTATGAAGGGCCACCAACAATAGGTCTACCGGTTCAAGACATAGCCTAGAATACTTCATCATTTATTTATGAAAGGAATGCCATTGGCCTATCAATTCATATTCATCAAGTTAAGATACATTCATTATACAAGAAGAGGATGCCTAAATCTACCAATTCAAGAGACAACATTCAAGGTCACATTCATCAATACAAGAAAAGGATACCTTAAGCCTACCAATTCAAGATACAACATTCTACATTACTTTCATTTATACAAGAAAAGGATGCATAAGCCTACCAATTCAAGATATAACTTCACATTATAGAAACCCTTCACATTCTGTCATCACATTCATGAGTGTCAATTTGACAAATATCCTTTCAATAATAACACAATTACATTCAAGACATGATCACATAACTTCATTAGGTTCACATTCATTTACATAATATCATAATACTACTTCAATTCTTCACACTTTGCCCTTCAAGGCCATGAATCTCAAATCATCAACACACCAATAATTTTCTACAATTTATGCATGGATAATGATACAATTCAATAACCTAAAGCAATTTAGACAAATTCCATTCACATGCTTTCATAATGACAAACCCACTTCATAAAGGCACAATTTAGGAATTGAGGAATTTCATGGGTTCGTAGTGTATTCTCATCATAAATCATCAATTAAACACTAATACAATCATAATTTGTCATTAATAACGATTTGAAAACGTTTGAAGAAGGAACCCAGGAGTTAGAGTAAAACCCTATGTTTTTGAGAAAGTTGAAAACTTTGAAATTTACCTTTGAATGTACTCTAGGGGTGAAAGCTACCCCTAGATGAAGGATCACCATACCTTTCTTGTGAATCCCCAAGAAATTTGAGGAAGAACACCTTGAATCCACAAACCCTACTCCACTTCTTCTTTTTCTTCTTTGGGAACTCCTAGCTAGGGAATTTTTGAAAGGAGACACTCTTTTGATTTGATTTGGGTTTTGGAGAAAGAAGGAGTAAATGAATTGTTTTATGACTTGAAACTATATATACTAGTGAGATAAAACAAGGAAAAACAACCCCACATAATAATTTATTAAAATGAAATTACTTAAAATCCGTTAACTTAGGTAGTCCCGTCAGGGACCACACCCACTTGGACCGGTCGTGAAAGGGACCACGGCTCATGGTGTTGCCTGTTGTCCTTTGACCAGTGTGCCTCCCTAATTTTCAAAGCCTTCAAGGACCTAAGTCAAGTCCACGAGACCTCCTATGATCTGTGGTCAAGACCACGAGTCGTGGTGATGGTCGTGGCCTTGAGGCAGTGGCTTGGCTTTGAAGCCTTGCCTCCCATGCACCCAAGTGTTCTTCACTACCACCTATACAGACCTTCAAGGGCACCACGGCTCATGGTGGTTCCCGTGGTCTTTGAGGCATTAGCTCCCTCAATTTGCACAACTTCCACAAAGCTAAGGCAATCCCACAAGCCTTCCCATTGCCCGTGGTCATGACCACCAGCCGTAAAGTGTCTCATGAAGGGGGGCCTTGGCTTGTCACCTTTCTGGGGCACACTGCCTTGCCAACCATGGGTGGCACCATGACTCGTGGTGGACACCATGGGTCGTGAAGACTCTCGTGGTCTTTGTAGGCAGTAGCTAGGCCTAGTTTTAGGTAGCCTAGGTTCCCTAACCATGGACTTCACCCAAAGCCCTTAACCTTTTCCCTTAACCCTTTATGTTAACCCTAGTGTTTAGGCTCTAGTTCAACCTATCATTTTTTTTCGAGTCGTTACATTCAAAGAGTGTGCAGACAATATCATTAGGGGTTATCTGCCTGAAGAGGAATTTAATGAAATTCTCAATGCTTGTCATACTTCACCGCTTGGTGGTAATCATAGCGAAGTACGTACAACTGCTAAAATCCTTCAAAGTGGTTACTACTGGACATCCTTTTACAAATATGCTCATGAATTTGTTAAGAAATGGATACAATGTAAAAAACAAGGTGGAACTAGAAGACTTGAGCTGCCTCTAAAAC
This sequence comes from Solanum microdontum, assembly GCA_036250385.1. Lineage (NCBI taxonomy): Eukaryota > Viridiplantae > Streptophyta > Magnoliopsida > Solanales > Solanaceae > Solanum > Solanum microdontum. The sequence continues at coordinate 9,720 of JAJONQ010029732.1, forward strand.
CTATTCTGGAAGTTGAGTTATTTGATGTTTGGGGAATAGATTTCATGTGTCCATTTGTGAGTTCGTTTGGTAATAAATACATTTTGGTGGCAGTAGATTATGTTTCTAAATGGGTAGAAGCTGTAGAAGTACCAAACAATGAAGGGAATTTTTTTTTTAGTTCCTAAAATGCTAAATCTTTGCTAGGTTCGGCACTCCTCAAGCAATTATTAGTGATGGTGGATCCCATTTTTGCAACAGGCTTTTTGCATCCGCATTGAGAAAATACGGGGTATGACATAAAGTAGGAACACCATATCATCCTCAAGCGAGTGGTCAAGTGGAAGTTTCGAATCGGGAGATCAAGAGTATCTTAACTAAGACGGTAAATGCAAATAAGACCGATTGGTCTCAAAAGCTAGATGATGCTCTGTGGGCATATCACACATCCTACAAGACACCAATTGGTATGTCTCCATATCAGCTAGTTTTTGGGAAATCTTGCCATTTACCGATTGAGCTGGAACACAAAGCATTATGGGCATTAAAGGCTCTGAATCTGGACCGGACCAAAAATTAAAAAGGAAGAGTAGATCAACTAAATGAATTGGATGATTTCAGTTTTAGTGCATATGAATGTTTAGCTCTCTACAAGGAAAAAATAAAGAAGTGGCATGATTCTAAAATCCTTTGGAGGGAGTTCCGAGTTGGAGATTGGGTGTTGCTATATAATTCTCGACTGAGACTCTTTATGGGAAAACTCAAATAAAAATGCTCAGGCCCATTTAGAGTAACACAGGTGTCCACAAATGGAGCCATTGAAGTCGAAGGTAAAGAGGGCCCTGCCCTTAAGGTGAATAGGCAATGCTTGAAGTTATATTTTGGAGAATACCATGAAATTTCAGTGATTGAAGTGGTGTACATGGAAGATGCTTGAAAGCATTTCTATGCCATGCCATGATGTTAAATAAGGTGCTTCTTGGGAGGCAACCGAAGTGTTAGTTTCTTTGAATAATGTGTGCTGAATGTGCAGGTGTAGGTTATTTTGTGAGGCTAAAACTCCTTAGATGATTTACCGAGTAAGTTTAACGATCACGAAGTTGATCGCCTTTCTGGCGTCAACAGTAGGCTGAGACACTGGAACATTAGACGGGATGCATGCACCACCCGGTGATTCGTCGAGATGATTGGGCTACCCGACTTTATCCCCCTTTTTGCACCAGCCTTGATATCTTGGAGTTTTAGATTTTTTGGCGAGGATTCACATCCATTAGGCGATGTGGTGATGTTATTCGGCGTACTTGCCCTTGTCCGCCTTCTCTCCCCAAAATGAAATGGTTTCATACTGGAAAATTCGGTGAGCTTCGGGCAAGTTGGCGATTCGCCGAACAACTCGGCGACTACTGCAAGCTTTTTCCAAATGTGCGCCTAGTGAAGATTCCTTGTCACTCTACTCTATTTGTTTGAGTGCCAGTATTTTGTGTTTATTTTTGTTAATGCTTGTTCTTTACTCATATTGAAGATAATGTTAGATGCTTTTGGTGGGGCTGGTAGGAGTGTTGTAGTTAAGTTTTTTGTTCTCTCAATTTTTTTTTGAGTATCAGTTGTGATAAATATCGATGACTCAAATACTGCTCTAAATTGAATGAAATGAATGTTCGGGTATTATGAGGCCAAATGAAGTTGCATAGACAATGTGTGAACTTTTAGCATCTCGTTCTGACTAGCCAGTTATTGAATGAGTCTCTTGTGATGAACATTGCACACTAGCTAGAAAGTGTGGAGTCTTGTTTGATACTGGTGCCAATGCCTTGTGTGATGAGCTTACTTTGAACATTGTGTGTGATGAAACCTAGAATTTTCCCCGTTGGTCCGGTTGACTTAGTGATGCAAGCACTTGAAATGATCTTAGGAAAAAATTTTAAAGAGTAAAACAATTTGACAATACACCTCTTTTGTGGCCAACCATGTGAGATGTATGAACCTTTCTTGAACCCTCTTGAGCCTTATCCTTTTCTTGGAAGAAACTTAAACAATTGTGATCTCTCTTTATCCATTTACCCATAACTTTCATGAAGTGTGGTTGTTTGAAAAGCCAACTTAGGCAAAAAGTCTAAGTTGGGGGTGTGGTGAAAAGAGAAGGAGAATCAAGAAGTTTGATAAATCCCTCTTTGAGATTGGTTTTGAAAAAAGATGGGACCCCTCCATATGAAAAAAAAGAAAGAAAAGAAAAGAGAAAAGAAGCAAAGAAAAATAATGAAAAAGTTGTGAAATAAAGTGATGAAAATTGCAAAAGAAATGGGGGTGTCCGGTAATTCATATGAAGTTGAATAATGGGGTGGATTATGAGGAAAAGGATGTTCAGGCCAAAGTTCATAAAGGTAGTAGCCACTGAGCCTCAATTACCATATCTTTACACTCAGCCCCGTTACAAGCCTTGAAACGACCTTTGTGATCTTGATTGAGCTGAAACGAATGTTGATTGGAAAATAAGGACAAACCTATGGGTGAAGTCATGTATGTGTTCATCCATCTGAGTGGGAGAGTCATATGTGATTCCGAAAATATAAATTATTGAAGAACTTTGTGTGAATAGGGAATCATTTTTGTTGTTATGAGGGCATTTGAGTACATTTGTTGAGCTTGAACTTGCATTTGAAGCAAGTATTGTGAACTTAGCATCTTTGATAATGGTGAGTCATAGTTTGAATCTTTGAGTGCACAATTAATCACTGCATGAGTAAGTTGAACCTTGTTGTGTGCATTCATGTTGAGTCTTATGCAACACTATTTGAGACATCCTTTTTGAACATATGATCTTGAGTATTTCTTGAGGACAAGAAAAAGTTTAAGTTTGGGGTGTTGATGAGTAATAGATTTGGACACATTTGGGGCTTTGTTTATATAGATTTTGTGTCCTCAAATTCTTAATTTGTGCGTTAAATCGATGTTAAAGCCTTGATTTTTAGGTATGTGGATAGAGGAGCAAAGCAAAGACATTAATAGGCAAAAATGAGCAACATAAGCTGAAGAAAAGCAAGCCTGACGATCGCTAAGAGCACTCGGTGAATCGCCAAATTTCCCCTATACCGCCTAATTTTTTACAGTGTATTGTGCCTGAAATGTGAAAAAACATGGGCGAACTGTCTCCCATATCGGTGAATCGCCGAAGTCATTGGCGAATGAAGATCGTATCGCCGAACGCACAGATCGAAACCAAGATGAAAGTGAATTGGCGAGCTAAAGGACTAAACGGCGCATCACGAAAGTGATAGGTGATTACAATCTAGATCGCCTAAAGTTACAGTGCCTGATGGAGGAAAAGGTGAAGAAGAAAAAGGCGATGGACAAGGAAGTTCAGCAAGTCGCTGACTGGTCGTCGAAGCCTGACTTTCCTTGCCGATCAATCCCAAAAAGCCATATTTAAGATCAGTATGAATTGACTTTTGGAAGAGAGAGAAGGTATCCAGTCATTGTGGAATGAAATACAGAGAACAAAAACACTATTCTTGTTGATTTTAAGCAATTTTAAGCAAGAGATTTCAATTGGGTGTTGTAATAGAAAAGATATTACTCATTTTAGAACTTTGATTTTCAACACCCAGCTATGGATCATGTATTAGGTACTGAATTTCTTTCTTTTATAATGATTAGCTAAAACCCCAATCTTGGGGGTTTGACAATGTGACTAATTGCTTCATTTGGCTTGATGGGTGTTAGTTATTATCAATTTTAGTGCTAATTCGAAGTGGGTCTGACTTATCGCAGTGGTTTAACTACTTTATTGTATATTTATTTCAATAGAATTTAGTGTTTTATGCTTGCTTGAGAAAGAAGTATAAAGCTAAAGTGATAAGTTGGCACTCATAGTTAGTGGGTCATGATGGATTTAGCTCGAGAAAGTGAAACTCAAGACTAATTCTATGCATCCAGCTCGTGAGAAGGGATGTAGTGAGGTGGTGAGGTGGTCTTTATGTTTGGCACATTAAGGTTCGAGAGAACTCAATTGAAATTGGGTAGTTGTTCTAGACAAAAGTACCTCATCTAAAGTTCATCTTACCAATGAAGAGTTAGCATTTTTGGTTAGTAATTTTCACCCATTAAGTTGAATATGGCAATTGATTGGTCAACCCCCCAACTATCTTCTTCGTATTTGATTGTTCCTAGTTAATTGTTAAAGGTTCTTTCCAACTAAAAACCCCTTTCCCTGACATTAATGTCACCCTCCAAATTTTATTAAAAGTTTCCAACAATCTCTATTCCTTCAGCTATAAAAACCACTATTGTCACTTTATATTTGAATTCAAAATAGTACTACTCTCTGTGGGATTGAGCCCAACTCTTCTGTTGGGTTTATACTGCTTAACGATCGTCTACACCTAGTACCGGATGAGGTGTAGTTGATACGTTAATCAAAGAGAGACCTGAACATGGCTGCTAGATATTGGTTCGGGTTCATTAGCAGCACACTGATGCCGTCACAAAATGAATCAATACTTCGGCACCTGAAAGCTGCATGTTTAGGCTGTATCATGGATTGGGAGAGGCTAAATTTAGGTCTACTTATCGAACAGGAGATTGCGATGAGGGCCAAGCAGAGTCAGACCTCTCTTCCCTTTCCCATTTTGATTACTAAGCTTTGCAGGCGGGCCCGTGTTCCGGTGATTACCAAGATGGATGTGGAAGTGACTACCACTTCCTCTACTAACACATCCAGCGGATAGAGGCTGAGTATATGAGGGATGAGACAGATCGGAGGAGAGTTGCACCGGCGGATACGTCCTGAGTAGTCGATGGTGAGATGTTGCCGACGGAGGCAATACTTCCCCCTCAGGCCAGTGAGCCTACAGGTAACCATGGCACCTCTACTTTTACACCTTCAGATTCGACTGCTGTTCCCTCTCCTTCTGCTACTGCTCTCTCCCTTCCTGATCCCCTATCACCCATACCATGTTGTACAAGATGGCCATCTGGCTCAGTTTGCTAATGTGTGTGCGTCGCGAGTAGAGGTCGCTGTGCCTAGGTTGATTGAGTGGACGATTGCTGCTGCCTTGGCCCCAATTATGGCAGAGTTGAGAGAGCACATGGAGTCTATAAATGCCCAAAGATTTCCACCGAATGCCTTTTCTTTGAGGGTAGAGGCTTGTGATCAAGGATATGGTACTTCTGCTGATGTGACGACCTTGATGGCCGATATTTTTGGGTTGAGGAGAGATATGGACGAACTAAAGTCCACCGATCTATCAATGTTATTCAGTATAGTAGAGATTCCCAAGGTTCTGAGTGTAGATTTCTCGGGCAGTTGCTAGATTCCTCCGGCTACTACTATCGGGGATGTTGCTATGGATAAGGTTGATGGTGAGTCTGGGCTTAAAACCGATGAGGAGTTAGGTGTTGATGACGTAGTGGTATATGATGACTTGGAGGACCTTGAGGGTGCTATGGTCCAGTTAGTTGTAGAAGCTTCTTTTAGAGATACCTCGAAGGTGGGCTCCAATGGAGAAAAAGGATGTTGTTGAGCCGGGCACTGATGCCCCAATAGATGGAAACACTGACATGCAGAGTTCACCCTAGGCTTAGACTAACAGGATGATCCTTTTGACTCTCTTTCTGTTATTATTGGTTTTTACTACTTTTGCGCATTTGTGGACAATTGCTAGATTAGTTTGGTGGGGTGAGGTATTTCCATACCTACCTCTTTTGGCATGTTTTCTGGATATTATGTGTTTGTGATTGGTTTTATCAATGCTGGTTTTGGTTGATATATATATATATATATATTGGTTTTGATACATTGTGTTTGTCCTCTATTTTGAAAACCAAACTTTTGGAACGTTGGTTTTGAACCAATGTTAAAAATTGCCACCTTTTGATGTGTTTGGATGTGACTGTTCTCTTGCAATTTTGAGTGTCGGTTGTGATCAATACCGATGACTTGAATAATTCTCTCAATTGAACGATTTGAGTGTACGACTTTGATGAGGCAAATTGAGTTACATAGGTCATATGTGAACTCCTAGCATCTCATTGTGACTAGCCGGTTGTTGAGTTGATCTCTAGTGATGATCATTGTGCACTAGCTGAAAATTGTAAAGTCTTGTTTGATGATTTTGTCGAATGCCATGTGTTGTGAGATTTTCTTGAAACATGTGCTTGATAATACCTTCAACTTGCCCATTAGACCAATTGATTGATGTAAGCAAGTGATTGAGATGACCTTAGGAACAATTTGTAAAGAGTGAACCAAAATTGATCTTATACCTCTTTGTGATCGCCTTGTGAGAGTGTGAACCTAGTTTGACTTCATTTGAGCCTATCCTTTTCTTTGGAAGAAACTTGAACAACTTTGACCCTTTATCCCAATCACCTATAACCTTCATGAAGTATTGGTTCATTTGAATAGCCAACTTAGGCCAAAGGCCTAAGTTGGGAGTGTGGTAAACAAGGAGGTAAATCAAGAAGTTTGAAAAATTCTCCCTTGAAGAATCTTGTTGAAAAAGATGGAAACCCTCCATGTAAAAAAAGAATAATAGAAAGAAAAGAAAAATGCGAAAATAGAAAAAGATTGAAAAAGAAAAGATTTTGTGAAATAAAGCTTCGGAAATGAGAAAAAGAAATGGGGTATCCAATGAGTCATTCTTAAATGAACATAGGGTGGATTGTGAACATCATATAATGTGAAAGAGAAGGAGAAAAGTCAATGCAGGCCATGCTTCATGAAGGTAGAAGTCACTAAAACAAAATGATCATACCTTTACCGTCAGCCTCGTTACAAGCCTTGAAAGACCTTTGTGATCTTGAGTGAGTTGAAAATAATGTTGGTTGGAAAATAAGGGCAAGCCTATGAATAGAGTTATGCATGTGTTTATCTTTGGGAGTGTGAGAGTTGTTCTTGATTCATATACTCTAAATTGTTGATGAGTTTTGTGTGAGAATGGAATCATTCTTGGTGTGAGGGCATTTGAATGCTTTTGTTGAGCTTAAACTTGCATTCGAAGCAGGCATTGTGGGCTTGAGTTCTATTCGATAATGGTTAGTCACAGTTTGAATCTTAGAGTGCACAATTGAACATTGCATGTGCATTGGTGTTGAGTCATGAGTAGCACTGTTTGTAGACATCCTTATTGAACTTATTGATCTTATTTTTTACTTGAGGACAAGCAAAAGTTTAAGTTAGGGGTGTTGCTGAGTTTGATATTTTGACTCATTTAGGTCTTGTTATTCATAGAATTAGTGTCCTCGATGCCTATTTTGTGCTCTAAACTGATGTTTAAATGTTAATTTGCAGTTATAAAGGCAAAAGAGCAAGGAAAGGACATTACCGGACAAAAAGGAGCGAAAAAGATGAAAAAGGCCAAAGATAGTGAAAGCCGATAATCGCCAAAGTCACTTGGCAAATAACTGAGTAGCACTTTAGCTAGCCAAATGTTCTAGTGTGCCAGCCCTGGGAGAAGACAACTTTACAATGGAATTGGACCTTCGGCGAACAGCCGAATGGATCGGCGACAAAGAATTTGATCGGTTAAAGTTACTATGTCTGAAGGATGAATAGTTTAAGACAAAAAGGCTATGGAGGAGAGCAATTGGCGCATCGCCGACTTGGTTGGCGATGTTTGACAAACTCTGCCGAGTGATCCCCAAGACCAAAATCTGGGAATGTATAAATTGATTTTCATAAAGAGAAAAGGAGATCTTGCCATTGTTAGACTCGAAGCTTTTGATTGAAACATTGTTTTTCTTAGTTTTCAAGAGTTTTCTAATAGATTTTCATTGGGTTTTGGATTTGAAGCTAAATTGGAGCATTGTAAAGATTTAGATATTACTACCCAGCTTATGGAGAACGTAGTTGGTATTAATTTCTTAACTTTTATGATGTGTGGCTAAAACCCCCATTCTTGGGATGTGAATATGTGATTAAATATCTTAATTAGCTTATGGGTGTTAGTAATTACTGATTTAATTGTTGTTTTGAAGTGGGTTAGATTGCTTATTGTGTATTAACTCATGAATTGTAGTTGCTAATGCAGTTCTAGTCTAGTATTCTATGCTTTCTTGAGAAAGAGGTTTTAAAATTAAGATTATCAATTAGTGGTTGAAGTGATTGGGTTGTTGTGGATGTCACTCGAGAGAGTGAATCTTAATTTGATCCTACCTATCTAGCTCGAGAAAGTAGATAATTTGAGGTTTTGGGCTGTTTATAGTGTGATTCTTGTTAAGGTTCGACAGAACTCACTTGATTCGTGATAGTTGATTGAGAGATAGCTATTACACCTAAAGCCTAGCCTACCCACTAAGATTCAATGACTTTTGGTAATTAGTAATCACCCGTATAGAGAAATTGGCAATTAATTGATTACATCCCCAAGTATCCATTTCTATTTAATCACTCCCCTATTTTCATTGCTATTAATTGACAAACCTTATCCCCCCATTTGACACTTGTTGTCAACCCCTTAGATTTAATCTACTGATTTCAATAATTTCTATTCCTACAACCGATTAGAACATGCGTTTCACTTCGTATTTGAATTCTCTACCGTATCACTCCCTGTGCGATCGACCACAAATCTTCGTTGGGTTTATACTAGCTAGATTACCATAGCCTACATTTAGTATTGGATGAAGTGTAGTTGAGCGTTATCACCCACACACCATGTACAACATCAAAAAACTAAAAACAGTAGAAAACATGGTAAAGGTGACATGGTCCTCATAACATGAGGACTCACCAAGGCTTCAGTGATCAATAGTCAACTTGCCACGAGCGGGAGAAATATAAGGGTCAGATCCTACATTATAACACAGTGTAGACACAAGTTTGCATTTATACATGGAATGCACTAAGTATGGGAAAATGCATAAAAACATGACACATAATCATAAGGGGACATAACGGAAAACATGATATGCATGACCAAGCTAAATCATCTTGAAAGTATTTAAGGAATAATCGTAAATTATAGACATGGTCAATGCATCTTGAAACATGATAAAAGCTTCATAAAAACATTTGAAGTAACTTAGATAGTTTTGTGGGATATTAGCTTTAACCGACAATAGAACATGTGAGCTATAACATGAAATCCGATGTAACCCCCACACCAAGAATGAGTGTCTACTTGCCAAGGTAGAACTCTGTATCTTTCATTCATATTCTATTTATGGATTCAATAGCTAGGTCATTTAAGAAAATACTATGGGAAACACAATTAAGAACTAGAGGTTGCTACTAGGAACTACCCTATTTGAGTCTCTACCTCAAAGTTCTGTCGATGTTAAGTTAAATCTCAACAGAATAGATAAAGTAAATTATCAAAACATAACATTAGGAAATATAATAATTATAATACCAACTAGATCATGAAGTCTTATACGAGTAGCTCCTTTAAACCACGATTCAAGCATATATGAGAAATCCTTTCACCAATCATGATTATCTAAGTATGTGAGAAACCCTTTCACAATTTGATGATACTTATCTCAAAATAAACCTTGAATCAAAAACATCTTTCTCATAAGAAGATACATAACTTTCATAATTCATATTCATAACTTCATGTGTTCCTCATAAATGCATAGTCAAAATCATGAATAATGTATGAATCCTATAGAAATCAATTTGAAATCATGTAGTTTATTCAAAACAAGCATAGGAAGATTAAATTTCAACAAAATCAACATCAATTTAGATACTTAGAGATCAGATCAAACCCTAAGCAATATAGGTGAAATTGAATTGGAAACATAGAAATCCTTTGAGACTACTGGATCAATAAAATCCAATGGTGATATCCGACATACCTTGATAGTCTAAGCCCAAAAGAAATGGAAGATAGAGGAGTCTTGAAGCTTAACCCCTAGTTTTCTTCCTTGAGACTTGATAGAATTTGGAGAGGATGAACTTGGATGGGAATTGGGGATTTGAGAGAATGAGTGGGTTAGGGTAGATTTAGGAGTGGAAGGGTAGTTATAGGTCTTGAATTTAGGATCAAAACAACATTATATAGGTATTAAATACATAAGAAAAGAACCAAATACACTTAAGAAATAAATATCGGAGTGACCTATGGGTTGGACCGATGGTATGTAGAACTTTCTATGGCTCATAGTGGTGAACCGTAGACTCAACTTTAGAAACCCATAATTTCTCAGCTTCTCATGAGACCTTCCTACAGTCAATCAAAGTATCTACGGATTGTAGAGCCAACTCATAGAACCCAAGTTCCAGTCCTAAATTTTCACAAAGTTTGAAAGCCCTCTACAAAACCCATCTACGCCCCATAGCCCTTTGGACGATCTGTCCTGTTCACTTGTAGGTCGAACTTTAGAAACTTGAAATTCCACAACTCGATTCCAGGTCTACGACCTCCTTTCTATGGCCCATAGGCTTCCTACGGTCCGTAGATAGGTTTCACAAAACATGCTTCAACTTATTTTTTTGCACTTTTCCTTTCTTTACAACTTTCTAATTTTTGAGGTGTTACAACACTTCATACTTAAACTTTGCTCATCCACAAGCAAACAATAAAGCTCATCTCCAAACACTCAAACTAGGAATGCCACCATTTTTATTTATACAAACAATTATGTCATCCACAAACTTAAAAACATCAAGTACATTTCAAATCATTATCAATATATACAAATAAATAACAAACCTCTAACCTCTTGACCTCAAGGAAGGGCTATGAACTCATCACATTTTAGGCTTTCTCACCTACTCTCATAAGAAAGGCTACTTAAATTGCCTATCTATCATGAAAACAAGTGCCCTCACGTGAAGAAATATTCCACATACCCAATTCAAAAGATTGAATATAAATTAAGGACTTAGCATCAAAGAATAACTCTCACACTCACAAATAAAATACACATGTATGCACAAAGAACCATATGCTTTCCCATTATGTACATCTCTACTAATTAAGGATACTCGAATAGAATTAAATTAGACTTTCATAAGTTTTAATGTAGGTTAGGGGATGGGTAAGAAAACTATATAATAGTTGATATGCTCAAATTAAATCTCCCTAAAGAAGTATAAGTGATCGCTGTCAAATAAAGAATCCAACTTGTAGGTTGGGGTCGATCCCATGAGGAATATGGTTCAGACTTAAACTTAACCCACTATTATATTCGTTTAGTCAACTTATTTCCTAGACAAGTAAGTGAAGGGGGGGGGGTTGTTAAACAAATAACTGATTGTTGTTAAGTAACATTGGAGAAAGATTTGAACTTTGTTGTTATCAATGAGAGAGAGAAACTAGGGTGTATGTGTTCCCCATAAGCTCTTAACGTAGTGATCCTAATAATAGTAATTCTTTCCTAGTGTATCACATGCAAAGTGGTAAGATATGTATCCCTAAGTGATTGGTCCTCCAAATAGGGAATTTCATTGCACACTTGGTCCGGCTACGCGTGTATAATTTAATAACCATTACCTTTACTTCAGATTAGACATCACGTTAATGTATGGCATAGTTTTCACCCTCGCACCAATTGACATTAGACTATTAGATAGTATCACAATAAATCTCTGTTGATGATTCTTTTCTTATTAACTACCTCCTTGGTCCAGCAAGTAGCAACAAGGTGAGTTCTAACGCATGCACTTGTTAAAAAGACTTCTAAACGAAAGAATTACCAATGCATGCATCAACACTATTCAAGAATTACTATTATTCATACTTTGTTAATCACTCATGGTTCCCACAACCCTATTTGTGGATTTAGTTACTCATTCTTCGAAGAACACAATTCATATTTTGACAAAAAGTATTCATGAACTTACATTTAGAGTAGAAGAAACCCGAAATGTCCAATTGAAATTCAAAGCCAAAATATTTATAAACCGAAATCCGGAAATCAAATTGCTAAAGTTTGCAAGTTAATCCCCAAGAAAATACCAAGAACTAAAAGTAAACAATAATGTCTAACCCCCAAATATGATGTTTACATACCCTATTTATAGAAAAACATGTCCTAAACAAAAAGGAAACAAACTAAGGAAATAAACTTTCTGGATGCGACTTTGATCGACGACTTCGACCTATGGACTGTGGGTCGACCTATGGTCCGTAGGTCCCCTCCGTTGGTCTATACTTAGACTTTTTTTCTATAGAGGCTGGAACATTCACTCTCAGATACAATTGACGAACGTGTAGCATGAACCGTAGGTTCCTCTTCCTTGGCTCCTTACTTAGGAATTTCATCAGGTACTGGAACTTCAATTCTCTGAATCATTCGACGGATGTGCAAGATGGTCCGTGGGTCGACCTACGATCCGTCACTTGCATCCGTAGTTCCACACATAGTCGGACTTCCCTGATGGTCCATCTACGCCACCCATCGACGGACCGTGACTTGACCTACGGTCCATAGGTCACCTCCGTGGGTGGCTCCTTCTGCAGATTTTCAGCTGTCATCTCACAATTCCACATCTAAGCCTATTTCCTGCAAAATATAACACAAAAACATTAATTCCTAATACAATATGATCCTAGACACACACAACTCTTAAGTGAAATATATCAAAAATACCGTAAACTCATGGTATATCAACACACTCAACTTAAACTCATTGTTTGTCCTCAAGTGACGCACTACTCTAAACAACACTTGTGTAGAAGCAGACATAAAAACTCAAACAATCACATGGCTATTTCAATCCATTCCATTTTCTCAGTGCAAATCTTTTCTCTTAGTCTCAATAAGGTAACTCAGGTGGATCAAGATATGAAAAAGATCGACTAATAGATACCACAATATACACTTTTTCACAATCACCAAGGTGCCAACTTTTCGACAATGTAACTAGTGCCCTTATTTCAAACGAAATCATTTTCACACAGAAGATATGAATTTTGAGTTTTAGGATTCATTCAACACTCACGCTCAGAAGTGACTTCAAATACATTTAGTGCTCAATACCATAGGCTTGCCCTTATTTTCACTGCTTAGACTATCCAAACTAGTTGTTAGGATCACTATAGACTTTCTTAGCTTGTAACGTAGGCTCAAGGTGAGGTGTGGTGCATTTGGGTACTTTTTAGAGACTTTTTGCCCTCCTTGACATTACATTGACTTTTTACCTCTTTTCTCGACCTATTTTTGAAATCCTTTCTTTTTACTTTCTTTCCCTTGACTTTTTTCAACATGGATGTGATTTTCGACTTTGTGGCTCTTATTTCTTTCACATTTTCCTTTTTCTTTCACTTTATTTTTCTTTATTTTTTCAGCACTTTTATTTATCATCTTTTTGCTTCTTTTGCACAAAGCCACATCCTTTTCTATCTTTTGTTCTTCTCTTTTCAACACAAAACTCATTTCATACCCTTTTTTTCTTTTGGTTTCCTCTTTTATAGCCACCCTCAACTTATGGATTTTACATTAGTTGAGGTGCACAATTTCCGATGTCGGACCAGGGCCAAGATTAACATAACTTTTGACTTAGCCACCCTCAACTTAGGCTTTTGGCCTAAGTCAAGGTGCACATGTTCAAGGAGGGACTGGGGCCAAGACAATTATTTAAGGGAAGGTGAGTTAGGTGAATCAAAAGAAATGGTCTATTTAAGGCTCAAATAATTGGATGAAAAGGGAGCAATGCTTTCATTTGGTTGTATCATTTTAGGCTTATGTGGACTAATTTGAACAAGGGCCTATGATCACTTCCCAACTTCTAGCCTAGATCATCTTAGCAGGACCAACGGGGCAAGTTGTAGATTGGCACAACTGTTTGAACATTCAACTTTTCTCACACACTCTTGGCACACTGTTTCATTATCAGATTATTAGATTACCCAGTTCAATTTTTAGCTTTAGTCAAGAGGTCGAATCAGTCCCTTAGCATGTCACATTGAGATTCAACACATTCAACTCATCAAAACTATCGATCTAGCACATTTCAACATTTTTGGGCAGGGATCATTTTTTTATGCTTTATATGCCATCATACTTTCATTTTCCTACTTACTCCTACACATACATTCGTAAACATGCGGGTTCAACAGAAATTAAAACAGTCTCTTGGGGGAAATTAACACAGGCAAGAAAACCCCAAGAGAAGATTATGAGTTAGGTTACTCAAACTTCACCATATCACTCACAATCCATTTACCCTACCCCCAACAAAAAAATGTGCAATTGTCCCCAATGCACAAAGAGTAAAAACTTAAAGGATAGGCTGAAGCAAACCTGTGGTGCATTGTGCCGAAGACCTCTCAACAAGCGGGTGGGTCCGATTTCCTAGAGCCTGCTGGATCAACACTCGAGTCACCATCAGTAGTGCCCGCATCTACCATCTCAGCACCCTTAGTAGTGCTAACATCAACTCTCACTCTACCATCAGTAGTGCTCACGCTGCTAGAGGCACCAATACCTATCTCCATAGCCCGTTGTTGTCACCTCTACTCATCAATGATGGATGCCCTCCGGGCCGCCTCTGTCTCTTGGCTCTTCTTTATGCTAACTCTCCCATCTTTAGTGTCATCAAAAGTACGACTGGAGTGGGGGAGATTCCCAATAGTATAGGAAGAATCAAGCGGTGGCATACCATCTTCGAATAAGGCACTCAACACTGTATCATCAACCAGTTCCGTAGGGGCGGACTTAGGCTCAGTCTTTGGTGGAGCAAGAAGTTTAGTGATATTAGCACAGAAGCTCTCTATCTCTTTCTAGAGAGTGTTCACATCAACAATCGGGGCTGGCCTCTCTAGGACTCTCAACTCAAAGGTATCCAGACGCTTATGAATGGCCTAGACCTTCTGGTCCATCATGTGCTCCACCCACTGCTCAATCCTAGCCTCAGACTCATCTATCACATGTTGCATCCAAGGTCTCACATGTTGAAGTAGTGTAGCCATCTGGACCTCTAGCTTCTGGAATAGTAACAGACCTTGAGAAGGGGGCTGGCTCTGGAGGAGCTAGGGGCCTAACTGGCGGTTGGAAGCCGGGGCATCCTCTGTAGTGGCTGGATAGGTAGGATTATTACCCCGCATTTGCTCCACATCTGCGACAAGGTGTTCTTCTAATGGTGGCACCTTAACCAGTGGCTCCCTGCGAGGTGTAGCTATATTGGTCTCATCCTAAATCAAGCCGATATTTAGGGTCTTGGTCGCCTAAAGCAACCGATCACAGTGTCAAACCTGCACGCCTGCATCTCT
>JAJONQ010029733.1:0-12401 GCA_036250385.1 Solanum microdontum
CAATATTATTGTGGACTCCTGCATGTACTTCTATTATTATTTTATTAAGATCATGTACGTAATTCCCCTTCCATTGGCTTCTATTTCAGGACCGCCCACGAAATCTACATTTAAGAGTCAAGTAATTAATTAAAATTTGAACGTCGATATTTATTATTGTATTTTCTTTTCATACATAAAGTTTGTTATGTTTTACTTAATTCGAGGTCCTATTAGAAACGTGTTTATCTTCGTAAGATTACATATTCGTAACTTTACTCAAATTTCACTTGTTAAATTATACTGAATATATTATTATTATTGATATTTTAGTTTATGTAAAGTATATATGATGGGATGTATAGTTTAAAACTCCTAACTAATTTACTTCATAAAACAACAGATTATGTGATACATTAAAAATAAAGAAACAATGATATATTAAGATTAAAATTCATATATTCACGAGTCCACGCAGTGGCAGCGACTAACTAAGTTTCCGTAATTATTGAAAACACAAAGGGCATTTTTCCCAAATTTTTCCCTTTCCATTTCCCTTTGCAGGCACCTATAAATACAACACAACTTCAAAGTTCAAACTCCCAATAAGCTAAAATTTCACACTTCTCAAATGACTTCCTCACTCCATAGCCCACCAATCACCACCACTACCACCGTCACGGCGGAAGACGGCGGCGAAACCGGTTTTCCCGATTTGCATCCGTACATCATCGAAGCTCATATCCTCACTCGACTCGACGGACCAACTCTAGCTTACACCAGCTGTTCCTCGGCCACTCTCCACCGCCTTTCCTCAGAAAACCACTTATGGTCACGTGCATGCCACTCCACTTGGCCGTCTACCGCCACTCCTCGTATCAGCCACGTCATTTCCACCTTCCCCGATGCCGGTCACCGTACCTTCTTCTCTCAGTCCTTCTCTCTCCCTTCCTCCGAGAATAATCAAATTCACGATTTAGAGTCAGTGAATTTGACGTCGCTGAGATCTACAATATATATAATCCTTTCAAACTTTTTCGCCGTGTGTTTGTTTAATCGGAATCGGAAACAGTGGATTACTCAACAGACAAATTCAATTTCAAACCGTTCATCTTCACCGCCGGAATTAATATCGGCCGTCGATATACACTACAAAAACAAAGTGATGTTCAGTAACGTACAAGAGACTGAAACGACGTCGAGTTGGTTCCAATCCTCGCCGTTCAGAATCGACATGATAGATCCAAAGGAGGTGATTTCAACGCCGATCAAACACCCGAGCGACGACGACACGTGTACGGATCTGATTGATCACATGACGTTGAGTTGGATTTTGATTGATCCGATCGGCCGGCGATCGATAAACCTCTCCTCCTTCAAATCTGTTTCCGTACAACGGCACTGGTTAACCGGCGAAGTGCAGGTACGCTTTACTTCAATCCTGACCGTTGATCAAAAGAGAGGTCACGTGCAGTGTGAGATAGTTGTCACGTGCGGTGGATCTGAGGTAGGAGAAATGCAGGTGAGGGAAGTGAGTTTGGGAGTGGAGGACATGGATGGAACTCATTTGAATGGGAGGGAGAGTTTGGTAATTTTACAAAAGGTATTGGAGGGTAAAAGGGGAAATGGAGCTAATAGAGGTGAAATAGGAAGGAAGAGGTATAAAGAGTTTTTGGAAATGAGAAGGGAAAGAAAAGAGAAGAAGTTGAGGAGAGAAGGGACATTAGATAGTTTATGTGTTGCATTTGGGATATTAATTTTTGTGGCTTTTTGGTGTTTTCTATTTTGTCTGAGTAGATAAAAAAAGAGAGAAATAAAAATAATAATATATTTTATATTATTTACAAAAATACTTGTAATTATCATTTAAGGGTATATATATCATATATTTATAATGAGATAAAAGAGAGAGAAAATAGAATAGTCTAGTGCACAAAAGATCTCGTGTTAGTAGTGATCGAGGAAGAGCTGCACCCGAAGGGTGTGATAGATAGTTTATTCCAATGTAAATATTAATAGTTGTTTCTATAGCTTGAACTCATGACCTATAAATCACATGAAGATACTTTTATCGTTGATCTGTGAAGAACCAAGAGGCAAGAAGGTAGTAATGCTTGCTTCCTATGCTCCAATTATATGTAATAGTACTTTCTTTTTTACTTTGTTTCAAAAAAGGTCAAATTTTCTTATTTATAAACGGTATAATTTTAAATTTCACATTTCATTCTTGGTGAGATGAATTATAATTGTACAAATGTCTATGACTTATTTTGAATCGTAATTTCTTTTTATCTTGAATTTCATTTCCAATCAAATACTATCTTAACACAGAGGGAGTATATTTTATAAAGATATAGCTCATCCTTTCTTTTTATTTTTAAGATGGAAGATATTAAAATTTTGACACCCATTAATCATAAGCACAGTTCTATCAAATGCTCTATAGTAAGTAGATATTTATGGACATGTCTTTCTCACTTCGATGAAAACAATACAACACATCATTATTTCTCTATTACAATTAAATAATGTTGGACAACTAGAACGATGTTACATTATGAAAGTTCAAAGTTCACCACCTAATTCATGAGTTAATGCAGCTCTACAATTACATTAATGTATATTCTTAGAGAAACAATAAAATTATCTTTATCTTTGTGTTATTTATTATAGGTCACGAATTTAAGTCATGAAAGCAGTTACTAATGCTTGTATTTGATAGGATAAGCTGCCTACATCACAATGTAACCTTCTCTGAAACTGAGATGCTTTGTGCACTGAAACTATCCTTTCATCACCAAATTCGTTCCTTGCCTGCATAGCTAGAGTGAATGTGGACCTTACCTCTCGATAGACCCTCCGTTCAAGAAAAATATTTCAATTTCCTTGCCTGCACGAAACTTGTAAATAGATGCCCTTTCAACTTTCTCTTTTAGAGAACAGTACATTTCAGCCTTCAAAAGTTCACATGGAATTTTGTTGGAGTAAAAAATAGGCTATTTTTTTTCGTTTTCCGAAACGTAAGGATGACTTTTTAATTTAAAAAGTATATTTATAATTATATAATATGAGTTAATGCCTTCCACCTACCCACCCAAACCACCCACTCACCCCGCAAAAAAAAAATAAAAAAATTAAAGGGAGAATAGATTAGTGGCAAATTAACTACTGCAAGATTTCCATATATTTGGTTCTAATAGTAGAGTATAACATAATCACATAGATTAATGACAGATAATTTTCATATTTGAGCCAATCTTGCAGTCATCACAATTGCAGTAACATAAATTTTTCACTCATATTTGAAAAACAACTAACTTCTTTTGACTAGTGGTGACTTACAATATATTTGTATAGTTCTTGGTTGCCAGCCAAACGAGAAACGACGCTCTCCAGATTAATCATTTTGCAAGAGCAAGGCTTGCAACTCTAGCAGCAAACAGTCAGAGTGGTTTGTTTGGTAACTTTCATTGTTCTACTGGTGGCTCAGGGGGACCTCGGGCTATTGGCATGCCGCCACCATCAGTTTTAGGCTTTGCGTAGTCCACAAAGACAACTCGTCCATTAAGAGGCTGCATCATTCGATATACATAATTGAACGATAATGAACATAATAGTACACATCAAAAACAGATACAGCGATAATATGGACGTACCTTGCCATTCATTTCTTGCAAGGCCTTCTCCGCTTCATCTTCAGATGCATAGGTGACAAATCCAAAGCCCTTGGATCTATCTGAGACTCTATCCGTCACAATTTTAGCTGGCAAATAAAACAAGGTTAAACTAAAGACGTGAAGTCCTACTATATCTAAAAGAGAGCTCAACATATGTTTATTTATTCACCTTCAATAACTTGACCATGTTGAGAAAATGCCTCTGACAGTGCCTTCTCTGTGGTGTAAAATGAGAGGCCTGAAATAACAATATCTCATAAGTTTGTTTCTTTCGATTATGATCTTCTTCTTTTTTTTGGGTTAAAGTGGACTATGATCTTTATATTGTTCATTTCTCTTTCCGATGGCAGAGCAGTGGGTAACGAGTACTCCTTTAGCCTTCTAAATAGGATGAGATGGTCAGCCTTTTGGCAACAACTTATTTCTGTTGATTGGTTATTTCTGAAAGGAATGAGACATATATCTCCAGTTTCGCAGTACAAGAATATAAGCTGTTCACAACATCGTTCCAACACAATTAGGGAAACAACACTGTAAAGTGAGCAAACCGGTGTTTCTTCCTGTATTTCCTGAAAGTAATTAAAGTATAAAATCTTGAACACATGGAAAGTACATGCTATCCTCAGATACTGATAAATGGCAAGTGTAGCGGAGTTCTTCAACTGGTAAGGTGTTTGTCTGCAGTTAAAGTTAAGTTCTTGACAACTTAGATAATTTTCTAAATAAGCCATTTGACTATGTGGCGGAACTAATCAAGATCAACTCTGTAATAGTTGTTAAAGGCCACACAATCATAGCTAGACAAATCATTGTTGTTTTAAGAAAGAAAGGAAGACTTTTGAAACTTATGGTCTAAAATAAGTCGTAAATATTTGTGTGACTATGAATCATCTCATTAAGGATAAAGTGAAAAGAGAGTTTAAAGTTAAATTGTTGGACCAAATATAGAAATATGTCATTTTTTATGGGTCTGACTAAAAAGGGAAGATTGTCACATAAATTGCAACGGAACAGATTGGAAAAAGCTCCTTTGTGATATCAAGATAATTAAAGATGATTTATATATGTTGTGCTAAACTGAGTAAGTTGCTCTAGACATATAGAAAGCTTTTGAAGATTTATTGATATTGTTTTTTATTTGTCATGTCATAATATCTGTAGAAGCTACATTAGAGGTTCTTTGGGGGGCTGCAAGTATAGCTTCATTGTAAAAACTCAGTTAGCCAAGTGCCAACACTAAATAGATGGACTAAAACAGGACTGTAATAAGTCAGATTGTAACGGAGGAAATTGTAGTAGTATGAATTTTGAAAGGTGAGAGCTAATACTGAAAACAGTGCACTGCTAACCGAAGCTATCATGTATCCCCATGTTATTCCCCATTTCAGGTAAAAACCAACCAGATGAAAGATCTAGAGTTCTAAATGGAAAGATAAATGGCCATTTAAATTGAAGTTAACAAGGTTAGACTCTTTTCTTGCAACCAAACGCCTACCTATAGTATCTAATATCTATTACCTATGTCCTAAGCATACTACACCGAGTAAGTTCCATGATATTTTTTACAGAAGGACCCCTGAATCTTCGTTTCGGCCATTGCAAATGCTTTTCGTCCATCCTTTTCCAGATACTTATGCTAATTAGGATACTGATCATGCTTGTTTACGTTTCTACTCAAAAGAGTAGAGAATATGTTAAAAACAATTTTTCTGAATTTCCCTGTATAGCTTCTCGAATAATTTTTGTATTGTAATTAGGCAATATCAGAAAGATTTTTCAAGGTTGCCTTTAGACCTAAAATGAGAAAAAGATTGATTGTTTTAACCCCAAAGCAGTGTGATCTTGTCCTAATCTTCCTTAAAGTCCCCTTTCCACAGCGTACTCTGACTATCCATCCTATTTTTGTTTTGAACTGTGGGATTTTAGACTAGCTTGCCCACCTTGGGTCCTTGACTAACTTCATGGAATACTTGCTACCTCCCACCAACAAAGGTATCGGGTAACACTGTCTATGACAACTTGGTGGAAAGAAATAACCTAGTGTTTTAGCCTCCGAGGAATTGAAACCGGAGACCTCGTGGTTCTCAACCCACTTTACTCACTACTAGGCCATACCTTGGATGCAAAAATTAAACGATTGTCCTTCCAACTAACCAACATATTTTATAACTAATGACGGAAATAACTCTTGCTTCATACTTGTTATTTCACTTCTTGCTTACACAGTTACACTTAACGCAAATACACTAGGAAGAAAATTTCTGCTTGTCAATCGAGTAGGTGATTTAAGATTAGCTCCTATGTTTCGGTTCTTTTCTCCTCTTTTGATTGCCAGAGGAGAATCATTCTCCATCTAAATAAATACTCCAAGAGGATCCAACATACCTCTTTGCAAGAGTTTTGACAACTACTACAAGAAACCCCGCCTAATTCCACAAGTGAGGTCCATGGTAAAGTATATACAGACCTTACCCCTTAGCCCTTCCTAGAGAGGTATAGAGAGGCTATTTCCTGATAGACCCTTTGCTCAAGGCAAAACATTTCAAAGCAGGTCAGAAAAAAGTAACACGGAAACAAAACAATATGATAATCAAAGTACACAAATAATTCAATTCATCTGCATACAACCCTTCTTTATTTCTACGTTATTCAATAACAGACCCATAAACCCAATTGCAGAGCATAAATACCTAGGCAACAGCGCTATAGACAGGGGCGGAGCCACCTTGTACGAAGGGGTTCATCCGAAACCCCTTCGGCGAAAAATTATATTATTTATACATGGTAAAAATAATTTTATATGTATATATAGTAGATGTTGAACCCCATCGGCTACTTCATGTGTCTATTTCTACAGATTTTGAACCCATTATTGAAAATCCTGGCTCGCTATAGAGGCAAACTAAACCCAAAAAATATCATTTTTTTAATCAAATAATTACAAATTCATTACAAGAATGAGCTCTTTCATTTGAATTTCTAAAAAACAATCGACTATACATGTGTTTAAAAAAAGAGGAAAAAAATACCTCCAACGAATAGCTTAGAAGCTATGCCTCTTCGAGAAAGGAAAGTTGCAGAGTTTGATATTACAACACTTGTATTTTTGGGTAATAATAATTTTCTCAAGGCAGCCATTGTTGTGCTGCGTAGAGAGAGTGAAAGCTGAATGTCAAAGTGAAGAATGCGATGGACTTTGAAGTAATTAGATTTTGGGCTTGAATTTAGTTCTATTTGAGAATTTGGACTTATGGCCTCTTTACATAAATAGCCGTTCGGATTTACTATTTACTTTTTTCAAATAGATAAATAAATAGCCGGTCGGATTTACTATTTACTTTTTTCAAATAGATAAATATACATAAATTATATATTACTTATGCATGATTATATACATATACTATATATTTAATTGCTATTTTTAATCATCTATCACCAAATTTATCAAAATACGCTTCAACTATCAGCTGTTTACTTTATCTACGTGAAACATCACCATTAATTGGTGTGTTTCTACAAACATTTGATGATAATTCAGGTAGAAAAATCATATATCTGATAATTCAAGTAATAAACTCAAAAAATCGAAATACTTAAATATATTTTTTACTCTTAATAAAAGTTAAAATACGGACAATACATAGATGAATATTGAAATATAGTCATAATACATGGATGAAAATTGAAAAGTACAATATATAAAGTTCACTATGAAAATTACAGCATAATTTGCAATATAGAGTCCCTGAATTTACCAATTATGATTTACGAGACTTCCCAAATTTCCCCCTTTTTAATAAACACAGAAACACAACATCCACACCTTAACAAAACAAAAGAAACACATAACACTTACAAATTCAATATAGCACTAATTATTTTTTCAATATACAACGAGACGAGTAAATGAAGGTGTTGTAAGCAGTAGCGAATACTTTTTTTTTCTTTTTCCATAAATACGAACTCGTCCTTAGTGTCTTCGAAGAGCGGAAGCAGAGAGAACCACCATGAAGATCAAGAGCACCACCGTGACAAAGGAGGCCACCACGGCTCCACTGGCCCTTTGGCAGAAATCACCAAATTGTTGGCAAATTGCTAACCAATTTGCATCTTGGTTTCCATTGTGAGCCAAATACACTATGGCTGCTGATGACCCTGCTGCACTCGTTGCCAATGCAATAATCACCTTCAAAATTATCAAAAAAACATAACACTTTTAAAAAAAAAAAATTAACCACTTTTGTATAAATTTAAATATGTTCAATAGAACTTTCAATCAGTGGCGGAGACACCCTTTTAAAAAAATGTATCGTTATGTGTCATTCGCTACATAATTTAGACTATTTTACATAATCTTGTGTGCAAATTCGACGATCTTCCCTTGTAAAAAAAGGTACATGAGTTGGAAAGCTTATGTAGTTAACGAAGAAGAGCATATTTGGATTAATTTGTAACGACAAGAATACATTTGACCTCTGATAGTAAATCGATACTGCTTACACAAAATTATACATACCGTATCAAATATAATGAGGAGGAGCCTTGGTACAACTGCATGGGGTCGTACAATGCACACTATAGAAAAAGGTACAGAGAGGACAAGGTATGCAACAACTATTCCCATACCTACCACAAAAAACCTGTAAAATATAGCAAAATTAATTAATTAACTCCCATATATATAATGTAGTAAAATTATTTACATATCATGCAACATAAATAAATTTTAAAAAGTAGGCAATAGCCAATATTAGATGAGAAGTCAAAAGTGTTTATTTCATATATTCGACGTGTTTAGTCAAGTTAGTAGGGAAAAAAGCAAGTGCTATTTGAATTCTTGGCAAATGTTATTAACCAAATGTTCTTTTTTTAAGAGAACTTTTAAAATAAGTAGATTTTGAAAGTTTGATCAAGCAGGCTATTGATTTACTTACGTAAAAGTTGGAAGATCGTCATAGCTAGCTTCGAACTGAAAGAACTGAGTGAAAAAGGGAAGAGTTTCTTCAGTAGTAGCCATAGCCACAGTAGCACCTAATGCAGATGCAAAAGCAGCTATTCTTAAAATGAGGTCAAAAATTGCAATTCCTCTTTTAGCACCACCTCCTTTTGCATGTCCATCATGAGCAACAGCAGCAACAATAGCAGGAGCTGCTGTTCCTAAAAGTGGGGCTTTTCCTTTCTTTTCTTTGTTGGTTTCCACAACATCAACTTTGGTTGATTCACTTTTCTCCATTTGTAATTGAAAGAATAAAGGTGGCTAGAATTTAAATGAAGGATTGAGTGGCTATTTACTTGATTGTGATGAGAAGAGCAATAGGGGGTAGAACTTATATAGGGTGGATTTGTAAGATGGACTTATTATAATAATGACTTTTTATTAATTTGGTAATGGAGCAAGAAGAGTGGTTATTTAATTAAATAGTACTAGTAGCTACTAGGTAGTAAATGAAAATGTGATTATCCCAATTTATGTGATACTTTTGAATTTCAAGATTCAAATGAGCCTGTCTTCTGCTGTAATTTTGTCATATACATTTTATTTCAAAGAATTTGAATATTTCATGTCGTCAAAATTAAACTGTTTGAACTATATTATATAAATTTGAACACAAGAAAGTATTAATGATGTCAACTTTTGAATTAGAAAGCAAAAAGATGGAGATGATGGAGTAGTTTTAGAAAATATTCTTTTGAAATTGTTGTGAGTTGTCAACTAAACAACGAACTTGTACTCTAATCCATTAAGGTGGGACAAATTTTATTTTCTCCCACTCTCCCTTAACACCTACCCCAACTTTAGAAAGTTTAATTGAACCTTTGTTTTAAAAGTCTTTTTTGCGTTCAATTTTGTGAGGCTTTATGCCTTAAAGAGATTCGATTGTGCATTCTAAGCATGTCTAACGCTCACAACACTCTGCCTAGCTCGATATTTTCAACCAAAATCCGAAATTTCACATTATTGTCCATCAAATTATATAACAAGTGTATAATAAAAGACACAGAGAGAGTGATGGAATTAGTGATTAAGGTTCTTTCTTTTTTCTTTTATAGAGGATAATTTTTTCTATTTTTGTACTGAAATTCATGAATATTACTTACATATATTGTCTTTTGCAGTTCTTCAAGAAGTAGATTATGCTAGGAAGGAAGGATAAAGTGTATGCAGACCTACCCCTACCTAGTAGAGAGCTTAACGATTCTCGACTTGAGTATCACACATCAAAACAGTTCAAAAGAATGATACAAAAGTGACATAGCAAATAATAGGAAAAACATAACATCGCAATCTAAAAACAAGGAGCAATAATAATCACCAAATAATGCAATAACTGAAGCTCATGAGTGCCAATACTCATGCATTTGGATCAAACTTAGATCATCGAAATCTGATTCCCGGAAATTTCTTTTACCTTCCTCAGGGCCCTGTAACTTGAAATCAATGCAGACCAAACCATGATTTGAATATATCAACGATAACAGTCAAAGATTAATGTTCTTCTACAGCTTCAATGGCAAGAGCATCCAATGACAAGGCTGGTGTGAAGTGTTTTGTGTCACAGTCAAGATACATGATGCATTCAAAGATAATGCCTAATGTAGTTGGAACAGAAATAATGAGAACCCAAGATTCCACTCCAAGAGATCCAAGAGAAGAAACAAACAACTAGGTGGACAGAGTTGCTCGAAATTTACACTAGTGATACTGATGAGACAATGAGATGATGAAGGTTCTCAGCGAAATAGTGAAGGTGTGTTCAAGTTGGTGTGAACACCACCATCACCACAAAAAAGAAAGACGGGTGATATTTTCAGCTGTTTCAATTAGATGAGGAACTGCTAGTTAAAGGAAACTATAAATCATGGTAAAAGCAGATGAACTACTGAAACTTGATTCCGGGGGACCAGTCCACTAATTCAGTTCACACATTGTACAGAAGGAGTAACAGAAGTCATCTGGACTGCTAAATAATGTGTGAGATTAAACGTGATCAGCTATGGGGAATTGACAAAGGAACTATCAAAAATTGGTAGCGTTTAAACATGAACACGGCAACAAACTATGAACTTCCACTATAGTCTATAGACTTATCAAATACAACAGAACTAAATAGCTAAAAGCTGGAGACTTTTCAACTCACAGATAATGAAGCGCGTCCAACAGGATCATATAAGATCTAAAGAACCATCTTTGCACTAATGTTCAAAGAGATCATTGCCCAAAACATACTTGTTGATGCAACATATCACCCTTTTTTTTTCAGATAATAATTTCATCTTCTTTCAGTACACTTAAACTACATTAAAAACTGAAGAAACTTGTAAAACATTTCTCCATTGCCTATATACAACATAGAACTAGATGACAAACTGCTAGATAAAGAACACTACAAATCATGGTAAAAACAGAGGACTTATAGGAGGAACTACAAAAACTTGATTCCGAGGGACCAGTCCACTAATTCAGTTCACAAACTGCACAGAAAGTGCAAAAGAAGTCACCCAAGCTACTAGATAATGTGTATGATCAAACGTAATCAGCTATGGGAATTCGACAGAGGAACCATCAGGACAGGCAATGATCTATGACCTTCCACTATACACACAGCAAAGATAACAAAGATCAATGGCTAAAAGCTGGAAACTTTTTAACTTACAAATAATGAAGTTCGAGCAACAGAATCATATAGAATTCAACAAAACTCTTTCGCATTAATATTCAAAGAGATCATTGCCCAAAATGTACATGTTGATATAACATATCAGCAATTTTTTTCTAGATAATAACTTCATCTTCTTTCAATACACTTAGGCCATATAAAAACTGAAGAAATTTGTAAAAACATTTCTTCATTGCCTATATACAGAATATAACAAAAACATAAGGTCAGTTTTAAACTTCAGATATCTAAAACAAGATCTATAGTTATATCAACATGAGCATACTTCAATCCTGAAAACCTGTTTGGCGCCACACAGCATTGCGAACCTGACGAAGATCCCTCCCCTTGAGAGTTCTTCCGACGCCTTCCAGCACCGAGAAAGTGGTTCTAGGAGACCTCATTGATCCTCGGGCCACCATCTCATGCGGCGGTAACATCTCATCATCAGCATCATCGTCGTCAATTTCAACTTCAGCAAGGTCTCCATGCTTTGGTGCCTTCTTCGCCATCATTGGAACATTGACCGGAGCTGAGTGCTGGAAGTTCCTCGCCGGCATGGATTTTGAGTGACTAAAATTATTGTTACCCGATGGTGGCTTAGGAATTGAAGGAAACGCACGTGAAAACGGTATCACAGTAGAAGGAGAAGATGAAATCGGCGATTGCGAGATCGAATCCGTACTAGATGGCGAAGAAGCGATTGAAGGCTTCCGACGGACAACAGGCAGATTAGTTTTCTGCTGATCCTCCACTAATGCCGCGAGAATACCAAACTTCTCAGGCTGACGGAAACTATTCCGTGAAGGAGAAGTAGAGCGGAGTTGAGATTCAGTCAAAACTCTTCCAGTCCAGAACACGTCATCTTCGTTAAGCTCATCATCATCGGCCACTGGTTCATCTGTACCGCCGACGAGAGCAGCATCACTCAGCGGCGGAGAGAAGACGCCGAGAAACCGATCGGATGATGGAGATTGACGGTGGCGGAAGCTAACGACGCCGTTTTGATCCATTTGTGAAACAAGGTCACCGACTTCTACGTTGCGTATGTTGAAAAACGTCACTGATATAATCTTTTTAAGATTCA
>JAJONQ010029735.1:0-15377 GCA_036250385.1 Solanum microdontum
ACTACGAAGGATGGTTCAAGTCTTAGCTCAAAAAAATTCGGGGTGTTACATCTACCCATTAAAATAACTATAAACTAACTAACTACACAAACATGCCTATCATATTTACTAATTCTCCCTATAGTTTTAAATAATCACATTTTATCTCACTAATTAATAATTTCATACCAAAATTCAAGTCACGTACACCTAGCACGTATTTCTTCCTACACGGTACGTTGAAATAGAGAGAGGCGAACGAGAACAGAAGGGAGGCGAGCAAGATTTACCAATATATCTCAGATACATGTGAATCACACTACGCGAGCGAGATAAAAGAGTTGCGAGTGAGATGGGAGGGAGGCGAGCGAGATTTATCTATATATCCCAAATATATTGAAACCACTTGGATATAGTATATCTACAACAAATTATATCTAAATTTGATCTCATGTATCTCAAGATACATGTATCTGGACTCACCAAAAATTGATAAGATTCGTAATTGTTGACACCCAATTTTGACCCTCCCTGTTAATAATTAATTTTTGAGCTTCTTAGATTTTAAACGATTTAGAATAATTACTTTATAAAAATTTAAATATTTTTTTAGGTCACTTTAAGTAATTTTAGTCGATTTTTATAGTATTTTATAATTATATATGTAATTAGTGTTTCTTAAATATTCGAAAATTGTCTCAAAAAGATTTCATTTTAATTAAATCTTCAATTGAATTGATTGGGTTTAAAGTGTATTCGTAATTTGGCTTATTAGCTTAATTATTTTGGAAGCTTGTTTTATAATTTACTAACTTAGGTTGTGGTTTTAATTTTAAATTGCTAGTTTATAATTAAGTTAATTAGTTTATCTTGTTAAGATTAAGAAGCTCGTTAGTTAATTATATTAATTCGTCTTATTTAATTACTAGTCAAATTTACTAATTAACCCAATTTGACTAAATTGTTAATTAATTCTCTATTGCATGCCTTAGCCAAATCTAGCCAATTCACTCAATCCATTTTAATCGATTATTTTGGGCCCTTTTTTTTTTTTACCTCTTTCAGCCGACCCAAACCCAACACTCCCAGCCCAATACAATACTTATACACTCCAACAACACTCCCAGCCCACCCATACACACAACAATACAATAATAGTCATTTAACCAAATATCCAGCAAACAATCCAACACCAAACCGACCCCACCCCTATGTTCTTCGTTCTTCTTTTTCCTCCAGTAAAAACCAAAACGCGAAACCCAGCAGCAAAAGCCCAAAATCGCAACAACAGCTGCCCCAACGATTCCTCATGCGTGAACCACTTCAGCGAGTAAATCAATTCCAGCTCCAACGTTCACAGACAGAGCAACGCTGCAAATTCCTTGTTGTTTTCTTCCTTTTCCCTCTCTCGCAGTATGACTGTAGCAGTAACAAGTCACGCGTTTTCGTCCTTGTGGTTGTGGGATGATGCCACGTCGAGCAGTGGGTACAAGGGAGTCGATCCTAAGCGTCGATTCGCCCTTTCCTCTTTCGGAATGGGTCAAAATCGCAGGGAAAGGTTGCCTCCCCTTAATTATGAAAGAATTTTGAAGTTTGAATTGGGAATGGGACTTTCTTATCCAGATTTTACATCCGTTTCTCCCCCCAAAAAAATCTACCGTAATTTCCCCTTATATAAACATCTTCTATTCATTTGTGAAAAGTGGGGGAAGAATTTTTAGTTGGAAATTCTCTACTAAGGCAAGGAAAAAGATTGGAAAAAGAGTTGAATTTTTTTGACTAAGGCATAGAGAATAGCTTAAGCAATCAGTTACAAAAATACACATAAAATATATTCAAAAAAAAAGAGGGGAAAAGAAGAGTTAGCTCCAATCACAATCTCATTTTTTTTAGTTTGATCATCGTCGTTCTTCTAAGTTAGCTCGAGTTCGAGTTTTGGTCTGGTCCTTTCGCTTGTTATTTTCGCTCACGATTGTATGGTGGAACTCATTGTTGTCCTTCATGCTCGCCCCGTCCCTATTCGCTGCCCGGAAAAAGTAACGTTTCCTCCAATGGCTTCTCTCTTCATCTCTCTCTATTTTGTTTGTTAATGTTAGAAAGTCACTATTCTGTTGGTTGTTCTCCGATTAGTTGTCATTGGATTGGTGTTGTTTTGACATAAGGTATATATTCCATGGGTTAGTCAGAACATCGTATTGAGTTGCAGCTAATTTTTATTTAGTGTTTGAGCCCGTTTTGGTGTTCTTTTTCTCGAATTCATTATTAGAGTGCTATTAAGTTCACATTATTTCGCCTATACTGTCCTTAAGCATAAGGTGTACTATCATTTAGGTTGTTATTACTAAGTGTTGTTGTTCGCATGAATCTTGAGTCAACTAGCATATAAAAGAGGCCTTTCTTTTGTTCCAGTGAAAATCGCTAGCATGTCTGTGATAATGTTGTTCATTTCATGTATGGCTTCACTGTTTCTAGGTGTTTATTTTGAGGCTATTTCGCCATTCTTTATATCGTATTCACTTGCTTGAATGTACGCCATTGCTAACTCATGTTTTGGTGTTCACAGTCTTCTAGCATATAATTTTCCTTCTTTTGCTGTTGTAATGTTACTTCCTTTCGAAAAATTAAAAATTAAAATAAAATGAAGGCAAAATCTCATATTTAACTAATCTGGAGCTCTTATGTTGTCTGTCTATTTTTTTTGATGAAATATGATAATATTCTTAAGAGTTTTCTTATCTCTTTTTATACTTTTATGAATCTTTGTTTTTGGAGCTAAAATTGAGCCTTGTGTTTCACAAAGTGATGATATTCTTCCTACTGTAGTATGGTCAGTTAGAATAGGGGTCTTGTTTCAAGTGACCAAATATGGTGTTTCATATGACATGACTTTTATACGAATATTTAGCTTTGTTTGCTAGCATCAGCTATTAGATCATCTGTTCATTAAGTAGGTTGAATATTATTTGCTCACCTTGGATTATATTTTGTGGCGTTGAGCAGTAGCTTAAGTAGTCACTATTGGGTCATTAATATGCTTTTATTCTTGATGTCTTTGGATTTTACATCCCTATGTCGTTTTGAGTTCCTCAAGTTATTTATTGTACAGTGATTTAAAGGCCGCTATGACTTGCGATTTATTTTCGAACACTAATCCTTATCCTTTTGTTTTGTTGCATGTAAATCAGCCCGAGTTCACCATGAACTCCCATATTTTTTTCTTGCATTTCGAGAGAGCCATAAAGGCTCAATTTCCCCTCTTTTCGAGTCGGCCAGCTACAAAAATCGATGAACTGGTCCCAGAGTTGAAAAATATGCAGCAGATTGGAGAATTGAAAAGATTGGGCCAAAGACCCACTCTTTATTTTAAAAGTTATATTTTGTTACTTTTGGGCTTAAGCCCACTTGTCTATTATCTCGTTAGACTCTAGGACAAGTGGAATTGGGCCTAAGGCCCAATAAAATTGAGATTTCTAGGACAGGTATCGAGTATTGGGTCAAATGCCCAAAAGGTATAAATCAGACCCAAGTACTGGTCCAGGCAGACAGAAAAAACGATACTTGGGCCCAAGTCCCTTTCCCTCTTTATTTTATTGTGTTTGTGTGTTTGTTAATATTTGCCGCTAATCTTAAGGTCAAAAAATTCAAATCCCCGAAAGACTCCCATTTTGATTTAACAATTTAACTAAATCAATCATTGCTTAATAAGACTTAAAGAATAAATTTTTCAAACTATCTCACTTAGATAGTATTCCCATATTTCCCCCTTTTTCCATTTTAAAACGGTTCTAACTATAAAAATTGCTCGATTCAAATTAAGTTAATTTTTAGTCAAATTATTAATTGCAGGATAACCGCATTAGCGGGTGTTCTAGATGCTTTTAAAACCCTTCCTAGAACACTAATAAGAACCCCGAACCCCTTTTAAGTTTCATTAGATTTCTGTTTTAGTCTTTTGAAAACAACAATTTTCTTAATTTTACTTTAAAATTAAGTGGCGACTCTTAAAATCAGTCTAATTAAATTTTAAAATAAAATAGTAATATTACAAACTAACATATATCTAAATAATTAACTTTAAAATACTGAGATTTTTATAAGTTCCACTGAAAATAATGGAAAAATCACATAAATGCACAATTTAAGATATCATAATCTTTAATATTCCATACCATTTTAAAAAAATTAGAAAAATTCTCTCTTGGATACATCTATATCTCCTCTAGGATACATCCATATCCTTTCTCTAATACATCTCTATTCCCTCTCATATACATCTTTCTCATTAAGTAATGTATAGGACAATCAAGAAATGTATTCAAGAGCAATTAAAATATTCAAAATTTTTGTAATTTAAGAAACTTTTGAGATATAATGTAATTAGCCCAAAATGTATGTGATTTCTATAAAATGCCCTAAAATAATCCGAGGCCTACGTTTTCCTTTTTGAGGCCCTATGTAAATGTGTTGTGCCTACGACTAATCCGACCCGTATTAATCCGCTTACCCAGTTCGAGGTTTTGGGTTTTTCTTGAAGAACACTCCATATTTCTTCCACCATAAACCCCTTCTTCTCCTCCAATTCATTTTACCAAAACCCTACTTCTCTGTAAAAATGGGTAGCAATCAAGCAACATTATTGTTTCTCAAATATCTTGCAATAGGCGCAGCTGGGATCAGCACCGGTGTAGCAGCTCTCAGCTCCTCCCTGTACACTGTCGACGACAGCCAATGAGCCGTACTTTTCGACCGCTTCAAAGGAATCATCGACGATGTTGTTGGTGAAGGAACTCTTTTCTTAGTCCCATGGGTTCAAAAACCCTTCATCTTCGATATCCGCACAAAACTTCACACGTTCTTCTCTTTCTCCGGTACAAAAGATCTCCAGATAGTCCATCTTACCCTCCGTGTTCTCTCTCACCCAGAAATTTTGCGTCTTCCAAAGATCTTCAAAACCCTGGGTCTCGAGGTACTGAATTCACATATTTTGTTTTTAAACACTGTATAATGTATGTTACTATTGCATATAAAGGTTTTGTGTCTAATATATAAATTTTTGTATTTTGTATGCTAGTGTATATAGGATTAATGTTTTCATTTTACTATTACAGTATGATGAGAAGGTCCTTCATTTCATCAGCAACGAAGTTCTCAAATCTGTCGTGGCACAATTCAACGCAGATAAACTACTCACTGAGCGTCCACAAGTGTCAGCATTAGTTCGTGAGAGTTTGATTCGTCGTGCAAATGATTTTGACATTGAGCTTGATGATGTGGCGATAACACATTATTATATGGTGCTGAATTCTCTAAGGCTGTGGAAAAGAAGCAGGTTGCCCGGCAGAAGGCAAAGCGATCAAAGTTTGTTGTGATGAAGGCTGAGTAAGAGCGGAGGGCTGCAATTATTAGGGATGAAGGAGAAAGTGAGTCTGCTAAGTTGAATTCTGATGCAACTGCAGCTGCTGGTATGGGTTTGATTGAGCTTAGGAGGATCGAGGCTTCGAGGGAGATTGCTTCGACCTTAGCTAAGACTCCCAATGTGTCTTACTTGCCCAAACAGAACATGCTACTAGGATTGAATGCAACACGTTGATTAGGTAATTAGGTTTAGTATCTGTCTTTCATGTCTAGTTTTTTATATAAACGCATTGCTTTCTGAAATTGAATATTGTGAAGTTGATATAGTATAATCTAATTGTGCGAGTAGTTATTGCATGAATCTGTGCCGAATTGGGAAATGATGAAATACAGAAGTGGGAATTAAGAGCAAAAAGGTTTTCTAACTGCCATATGTGTGTCTTTTGTTTTCACCATTTCAGAAGGAATATCGATAATCTGTTTATTATCTTAACGTATGCATTGTGTGTCAAATCTTGGAATCAATCCGTCAATAGTGTGGTTGTTGCATTGTTTACTAACAGAGTGATTTTATCTTTTGATGTACAAAGTCTACTCAGAGTCATCTGAAATGCTATCAGATGAAGCCGAGTTTATGAATTAGTATAACTGCTATTCATATTATTATATAGAAGATGGAGTTAGGTTCATAATTTTTTATCATTGTAGTGAAGGATGATAGGGGAATAGAATGTGAATAACATGTGACGGAATGTTGTTATATGCAATATATGAAAGCAAGCTCAATCGAGCTTGTGTGTGTTTAGGAACTTACTTCCTTTTGGTTCAAGAATGAAGCACTAGAGAATGACCTTCTTTATTGTGATCAACTCTGTTGAATTATTTTGGATTGTATGATTTTCTTGTGTAACACGTACGTCTTCTGAAGTTTTTACTGGAGTTGTCTACCCAAACCCCCTATCAGTTAAATGTGGGTTGTTTATTTAGTGAAACATATTACTCCTTGTCACAATTCATGCATGGGTTACAAGCGAAAGCCTCTGGCTAAGTCTTTTTCTAATCAATTATTTCAATGTTCCGAGTTAACAATTCAATTTGAACTGAATGAATTTATGCAGTTGTATTGATATCTAAATGCAAGTATTATGTATATTGGCTCAGGGAGTGGATAACATAAACTCTTTGCATATTGGGAAAATAATTTGTCTCACATATGGTCAGTCCACAGATGAGCAACAACTAGCAAGTACATTGCTCCGAAAAATATATTCGAAATGGTAAATGCAAAACTTGTAATTAATCAAGCATATAGATTCGTGATGCAACGTCTTGTACCAGCCAATCAAATCCTTCAAGTAGGCCTTCTCCTGTGTATGCACTACATCCCACTCCAGTGCCGGCTATTGTCCATAGCCTACAGATTAAGCACCTAAGAATCAGAAAAAAGAAATTATTTTCCCTTTGTGAATAATTGACCATACACAAGTAGAGTAATTTGACAACTACTACGAAATACTTTCTTTCTCAACCACCACTAGAATATAGCTTCGCTTTTGATCTCTCAGCGTTTGGATCTTCAGATTTCCAAACGTGTACAAATCATATTTACCAATGCAAACATACTTGGCTACAGAATGAGTACAACAGCTTGTGCTTATCATTACTAGTTCCCAGTGTAAGAACTTTACTTAAATGTACCTTTCAACACAGTTTTAAGGGTATAATAAGGAGCATCCTTACTTTGGCAATTTCATCTGGAGAAAGAGCGCCTTGTATGTCCTGCTTATTTGCAAAAATAAATAATGATGCACCTAATAGCCTCTGCCAAAGAGAGAGGAATTGTGAAGTAAAAATCATCTCATCTACTGAAAAGGTGAATAGGCACCACACATTCTGTTTTTTGGGACACATAGGCTATTTATTAGAGACACAGAAAGAAAGAGTTTTTGAAGTCTGCAATGCACACATTATTCAACAAAAGCAATAAGCCAATAACAAGGATTATTATTTTATCCAAAACTTATTAACATGACGGTCTAAGGGTGGACACATGAAGTTCAGCAACAGAAAAGAGAACCAATATGATTTTATATATATACCTCCTCCTTCAGAAGATTATGTAGCTTGTATCTGCAGTTATCTAGCCTTCTCAAATCAGAACTATCCACAACCCACACCAAGCCATCGGTTTGCTCAAAGTAGTTTCTCCAATAAGATCGTATTGTTTTTTGCCCTCCGACATCCTATATATTGAGTGTATACCTGAAGAAAGGAGGGTGTGGTAGCTTGATGACAGAGTAAAAACAGGCTAACAATATCCCAACTTATTTGGCATTAAAACATAGTTGATTCATTGATAGGCTACGCCAAGGCTTAGAAGACGATTCAAAAGGTAAAAATATCTTTAAATGACTCAATTTTGATCGTATGGAATAAAACAATCTAACTATGCATCCAACCACATGAACATTGCCTGACAAAATACATCTTGGATATGCAGGTTAGAGTTAACTAAGTAATAACAACAATAAACAAGAACGAACACATTATTGAAACAGGACATGACAGGACAACAACATGCAATCTGAGAAACAAAAACAAAGAAACCATACTTCTCATACGCGATGGTTTTGTTGAAGCAAAGAGTTGGATTGATGACACTCGTGTCTTCCCCATTTATTTTTAAAACTATTGTTGTCTTACCAGAGTTGTCAAGACCCCTACAGAATAAACACAATTAATCAATATGCTATGTATACAAAATTCCCACATGTAAACAGAATTAGCTTGTGGACTTACACCATAAGGATCCACATTTCCTTTTCTTTTCACTTTATCTTTCGAATAATGCTGACAAGTCCCATTGTGTTTCCTGAGCAAAGTTCGATATTAATAGTGTGATGTATACAATATGTTTTGGCTCATGACTTTTTCATAGAGTCATCCTAACATATACAGTAGATAAGTGATACTATTATCACGTTTTTTTTACGAATCCAAACTCAAGACATAGCTCTGATGAACTCTATGTTATGGCCAAAAGACATTAATGACAAATCCTCAATTTCATTTGATGCTTCGTTGTGTCATGAACTACAAATTAAGCTAAACTCTATCCTGCTTAATAGTGTTGGAGAAAATTCATTTTTATATACGGTAGATACGATAAACATAACCAAAACTCAGTCTAAATCATCAATACAAGTCCATTTAATTTAAATTAGCAGCTTAAACCCTAATTTTAGGCACAAACAAGAGAGTTCTTAAAGCATGGTTTCTAACAGAATCAATTAGCATTGAATGACTGCTTGAATTCAAAGATTCATAATGTTGATTTATCAGATATAGTTATTATCTAGGAAAATCATTTTTTTTATTCGAAAAAAATTGAAATTAACAACAGAGAGAAATTTTCTGACCTATTTCAGGGCAGTGAATTGAGATCCAACCTCGACCTTGACCTCAGCCTCGGATCTGCTCTCTCGCCACCAAGAGATCGGAATCTCGAGATGAACAGAAATTTTCCATGGTCACATTTCCGGTATATGTAGAGAAAATATTACTTCATAGAAAATTATTGGGCCTTTCTAATTTTGAATTTGGAGTTAAAGCAATTTTGGTCATTTTATTATTATTAGTAAATAATTTTGTACATTAATTCTTGTTATGCTTGATCGATACATCTAGTTTTCAGGTTTGTGGGGTATGAAGATGATAGAGTGTACGTACAGTTTTGTTGACTCCGTCATAGCTTGTTGTTAAAATATTTTTTGTGGCCATGATAGTTATCAAAAGGATTTAAACTTTTAAGTCATACATACTCATAGTATAAAGAATAGGTGGAATGACCTAGGAGACCCATGTACTTGGTTGCGTTTGTCAGTTGGACCCTTTTACTCATTACTTTGCCAAATGAGTACTTAAACTCGATGAAACTCTATTTTTTGAACCCCTTGGACTATTGACCAAACTTATGCGACATAAAATGGATAAGTTGGATAATTGCGTGATAACACATGTTTTGCAGCAAGGGACTACAATATTTTTATTTTAAAAGGGAAAAAGGACAAATATACCTCCGAATTATCGTACATGGTATTTAAATAGCCTTCGTTATACTTTTAGGACACCAATGCCCTTACCGTCCAAATGTTGGGTTGTATATATCCTTTGAACTAACGGAGAGACATGTGTCATAATCTTAACAACCTATCCAAAATTTATTAATTTTTTATCCATAATTTAAAAGTCCCACCCAGATAAGTATAACCACAAAAAAAAAGAAAAAAAGACCCATACCCAAATAAACCCATTTTCCCTTTCTTCATTGTTCTACCATCCAAACACCCCCAAAAAATAGATCAACACAGAAACTCCACCACACCATTCTTCCCTGGCGGAAGCTCCACAAACAAAACGACCCACACCCATATTATAACCGAAAAATCCCTAAGTATATATGTTCTTTTCTTGTGTAATTGATAAACCTGATGAAGGTAGCACAAAAGTGAGACAATAATTGTATGTTTGATTTCGAGAAGGATAAAGGGAAGATGGGAGAAATGACAAAGAGACTTATCGATTTAATTTGAACTCGTGAGATATTAGTGAGAGATTTTGATTACTAAATCATCACCAACTACTAAAAATTGACAACACCCAATTGTTTATAAATTCAAAATTCACTAAGGCAAAAAAAAAGGATATAACTTTTGTGATTATAAATCCATTTGAAGTTTGTTGGTTCTGTTCGTCGGTGCTACTGGGACAACGATGAAGGAGAGACGGTTTTAAGATGGTCAAGTTTTATGGTGGCCGAAGGGTCACTGCATCGCTGATTTCGCCGGAGCGAGGGAGGCTGAGTTAATTAGCAATTAGAAGTGATTTGGTGTGTGGAGCTTCGTCGAAAAAGATGAGTCGCGGCGGTGTCTTGAAGTTCCGGCGTGGGGGTGGTAATTGGTTGCAGTTGGTTGATGGAACAATGAAGAAAAGAAAAATGGAGTTTATTTGGAATTGGTTCTTTTGGGGTTTTTTTCTCGGGTTATAATTATCTAGTGGGTTTTTGGGTGGGATTTTTAATTATGTACAAAAAATAAAGTAAATTTTGTATAGACCGTTAAGATTATGACACGTGTCTCTCCGTTAAATCAAAGGGTATATACAACCAAAAATTTGGACGGTAAGGTCATCAGTGTCCTAAAAGTATAACGAAGGGTATTTAGATACCATTTACATTAGTTTAGAGGTATATTTATCCTTTTTTCTTTTTTAAAATATTAAATTACACAAGAAAATAATAGTAATATTTAAAAAAAAAAAACAAAAATAATTTCTTCTTGTTCTTCAGCCCCACCCACCCCTTCTTTCTTCGTCTTCAGTCCCCTCAGGCCACCCCTTGTCTTTTCTTCTTCTTTAGTTGAGTACTCACCCACTCATCCACTATTCTTTTTTTTTAGTACCCACCTCATTCTATTTTCTTTTTTCATCGTCTTCTTCGATCAACACCCTCCATCACTGTCGCCATTACCATGAACTTTTTTATTAGCAAAATTTACTTAAAAATATACATCTGATTAATCCATTCTTCATTTTTATGTTCTTATATAAAATTTTCAAGATCTATTATATTTCTTGGATTATTCACAAACAAACTTTTTTTAATTTGAAATTTCTTTGACATTTGAATTTATTGATTCAAAATAAATGGAACAGATCTTCAAGTAAACCTAATGGCTAATGAATTTTTGTGTTTGAAAACAATGGAAAAGGTAGGAGTAGAATGCGATTTTTTTGTGGATAAAGGAGTGGAAACGGAGAAGATGATGAAGTGGGAAATTGGGGAAAGGAAGAACGGTACCTTTTTAAAAATATTATTTATCTTTTTTAATAATTAATTTATGATGTGTCATTAAATATTTTGAAAAATTATTATATGTCACTAAAAAAATGACGCGGAGTTCCACGTGTAGTTGCGTGTACTACACTTCCACAAATCAGGTGAGAAAAGGGTTCAAAATATTGTGTTTCGTCGAGTTTAAGTATTCATTTGGCAAACTGGTAAGTAGGAGGATTCAACAGACAAACAGAACCAAGTAAAAAATATCTTACGCTATCAATACAATTTGATTGTGTATAATAAATTATTACAGTATTTTATATTTTAGGCAACTATGTTAGCCTTACATAACCTGATCTATGTTACTCGACTCTTCAAAATTGTCATCAAGTGTGTGTCAAATCCTTCAAAGGTAGTGCATTTTTGGAGGATCTGACACGAGTATGACAACATTTTTGAAGAGTCCGAACAACTTACACTATTAATGGGAAGAACTTAAACTCATATTTGTTAGGCTGCACAGTTTCCTGTATTTTTTGATACAAAAAAAATGAAGCGTTGTGTAGTAAAGTGAAAACTTCAAAAGCTGAAAATAACTATACAATTTCAAGATGTATATACAGAACAAAGGCTTATTCAGTGGATGGTTTTATGAAAACTTTTCCTCCTTATGAGATCACCAACTTTTCGAAACAACGTTCTTTTCCTCCTGATAGGACTTTTATCACTAACAGAGTCTTCTGTTTTTGGTGATCCTCCATCATCTGAGGAGGAAGACGAAGATGCTATCCGATGATGAGGAACATATTTTGGTGTATGGGGATCTTCCTCAGGTTTTGGTGATTCAATTATTGACCTCTTAAGTGTCTCAGCCTTTTCAGGATCCTTATCTTGGATTTTCTCTTTCAAATCTTCTTGTTCTTGTTGCAACTTGTGCTTTTTCGTAACTTGGAGTTCCTCATATCGTTCCTCTTCTTGTTCCTTATCCTTGGTGTTGAGTGATGACGAAGATTTGCTCAAAGACATGCTCAAGTCTTTTGTTTTTAGTGTTCCTCTATCATCTGAGAAGGCAAACGAGGATGCTCTCCGATGATGAGATACTTGTTTTGGTATATGGAGCTCTGATTTTGGTGATTCATTTATTTCAAATATTGTGTCCTTGAGTGCCTTGGCCTTTTCGAGATTCTCATCTTGGATTTTGGCTTCTAAATTTTCTTGTTCTTGTTGCAAATTTACACTGCTGGAAGTTGTCTTGATATGGGGATCGTCATTATGTTCCTCTTCTTGCTCCTTATCCTCGGTTTTGAGTGCTGACGAAGAGAGCAACATTTTTAACTTCTTGACGTTTTCTTGAGCTGCAACTTCATTAATCCCAAGTCGTTCATTCTCTTGAGTGAGAAGACGAATTGATTCCTCCTTTTCAGCTTTAGAATCCTTGAGTTGAATGTTTTCATCTCTAGCTAGGCCAGCAGCAGTATTTGCAGCGTCCGCTTCATTTATAGCCTGCTTCAATATGCCCTTCAATTTGTAAACTTCTCTCTTTGCTGCTCTAGTAATACGCTCAGCTGCTTTAAGAGACTCCGCGAGTGTAGCAGCCTCATCATGAGCTAGCTTTTTTTCTTCTTCAGCTTTCTTTATACAAGTTATGTACCTCGTCTCATTTTCAACCAAACGCGACTCATCAAACTCCAGTCTTAATCTGTCTGTTGTTTCTCTATGTAGTTCAGTTTCCTTTTTCGCCTCATTCAAATGCTTTTGATACCTAGCCTCGGCGTTTCTAACCATATGTTTCAATTGTCCTGCCTCATCTTTTACTTGTTCGAGTTCTAATTGAGAAGCACTGAGTTTCTCCTTGGCCTCATAAGCTTCAGCAACAATTTCTTTCAACGCTAATGCTAAATCATCCAAGGCCTTTTGGCTTTTTTCTTCTGCACAAGTTGCAAACTTAAGTTCATTTCTAACCACATACATCTCATCACTCAATGCCTTAGCTTTTGATGAAGCAAACCTCTCTCTTTCTTGGATCATAGCCAAATTCGCCTTTGCCAATCCAAATTCAAACCTGAGGCATCCGAGTTCCTTCTCTAAAGCAATCTTTCCGCTACAAGAACCATCACAACACCAGTTATTTTGCTTAGATGAAGACACTAGTGATTCAATCTCTTCATGAAGTAAATATATCTCAACTTTGGATTCTTCAAGTTCAATCTTACTTAGCTCAAATTCCCTTGTCTGTGAGGCCAATGAATCGAATATTCTAGACTCCGTTAATCGTCTATTCGCTACTTCAGCTTCTAGTTCATGAACCCTTTTCTTGAAATTGTAAACTAAATCCATTGCCTGAGCCTCATCAACTACCTCTTTCATCTGCCTAACCTCCTCCTCAAATTTTCCCATTTGATCTAGCATTTGGTGATCAATTTCTACAAGCAAAAACAATCACAAATAATGAGAAGTTGCAAAGTTTTAGACAAAAGCCAATATCCATATAACACCAAAAAGTCATTTACCAAAAGAGAAAAACCAATGTTCAAATATACTAATCCAAACAACAACAACATATTACCTTACCTCGTCTAGATAAAAGAAGTTATTTCTGATAGATTCTCATCTTAAAATAAAGCATTTCCAAACAGTTTGAAAATAGGAATACATAAATGAGAGCATTAACAACAACAAAATAATGTGAATTGGAGTCAAGCAAGAGGAAAGAACAATAACAACAACAAAATAATATAATAACCGAAACACAAAAACAAACCAAAAAATAAGAAACTACGAGAATAATGCTACTAGGTAAGAAAGAAGGTCCAAGTACGACCACAACAATAAACCCCAAGATAAAAATACAACAGAAGAATATGAAGGATGAAAAAATTATACCTTGGATATATGGCCAACCTATGAGGGATTTCTTTCAAGAACAAGAAAATAAAGCATAAATGGTTCTAACTTTTAAGGGGTTTTTTCTGGTGTCCAAAATAAATAGACCCCAAATGTACAAATCTTTAGAAATATTCTAAAGATCAAATCTTTATTCTTATGAAAACTCAAAAACCAAGAAAAAAGAAAGAAAGAAACCAGATAAAAATCTTAACAAACTGTATCCTAGAAAACCTCTGAATTTCAAAGATAAATATATAGTGTAGACACACATGACACTAGGAAAAACATTGTGAGCCAATAAAAATGAGTCAAAACATTGTGGCCAAAAGATTTAGATAAAAAAATTGTGTGTTATGTGTTGGAATCCCTGTAAGAATTTATTTTTTGTGGGAGAGAACAATCTGGTTTTTGACAAAGTCCGAAGTTGAAGGAGGTTTGTTAGGAAGATTTGAGACAAATATAAAAGGGAGGGAACTTTTAAAATTTAAAAATTGCTGATTTGACATTCTAGAAGAGATTTACGAGAACATAATGTTTTATAGCATTGGGTATACAATATTATTTTCTTCTAGTAGTACGTTAATTTAAAAAGATAATGGTCAAAACCTCACTGAATATCACTTTTTAGCGAGTTTCACGCCTCTGAATTTAGTTAATAGTGAGAATTGAGGGAACGACGGATAGTTTGGGCATAGGGGAGTCCACCCCCAAAACAGAAGCCTTTTGAACACTAAGGGGTCGTTTGGTAGAAAGAGTGATAATGCAGGGATTAGTAATGCAGAGATTAACAATGCAAGGATTAGTAATCCAGGGATTATCAATGCAGAGATTATTTTTTATCAAGTGTTTGGTTCATTATTTCCAACCTAATCTTGTGTGTGGTTTAAGACTCTACAAGAAGCTTATTTCTAATTATACCCTTGAATTATT
Source organism: Solanum microdontum (assembly GCA_036250385.1). Taxonomy (NCBI): domain Eukaryota; kingdom Viridiplantae; phylum Streptophyta; class Magnoliopsida; order Solanales; family Solanaceae; genus Solanum; species Solanum microdontum. The sequence goes on from JAJONQ010029735.1 coordinate 14,987, forward strand.
ATGTGGTTTTTTATTTTATGTATAGCATTATGACATATTTTCATGTTCATTCCGTTGGTAAGCTTCCGTGCATTCCATTGGCCAATATTACTCATCACATTATCCTATCCCCTCAAATATGACTATTTGGAGAAATGAATTGTTATAGTCCCCAATATTTGTATTGGATGGTTTTGACATTATTTAAGTGATACATCACATTTTTAAGAGTTAATATCTCAAAATGTCACTCAATTTGGGAAATTTATCTAACAAAGTTATTAAAATTTGTTTTGTATCAATAAAATTACTCAACTTTAATCTTTGTATCAATAAAATCACTTGACTAAATTTAGCATTAAAAAAATTTAATATGGTAAAATAAATTATTTTTAATATCATATATACATTA
>JAJONQ010029736.1:0-15424 GCA_036250385.1 Solanum microdontum
AAATATTTGGCTATTTGGTTTAAATTAATTAGTAACTTATATTTCGAGTTAACTAGTTTATAATTAAGTTAATTATTATATAATTATGTATCTAATTATTATATTTTATAAATATTTGAAAATCATATCAAAAGATTTTTATTTCTTTTAGCTAAGTGTTTTACTAATTTAGTTTAATTTAAATCATAATTACGATTTTGAATTGATTAGTTCATGTTTAAATTAATTATATTATTATCAAATTAATTACTTCATTTCGTTAAGATTGAGAAGCTCCTAAATTAATTATATTAATTCATCTTATTTGAAATTTAGCCAAATTCGCTACATAACATTCAATTTTGGGCTAATTTTGTAATACACTTGGCTATGTTTATTACAAACATACCCATTTTCTAACCTCAATTTAAACCCATCCAAAAACCAAATTTGGGCCTTTTTACTAGTCTGTCAGCAACCCACACGACCCACTCCAACTTCCCCTCAATACCCAGCCCATTAACAATACAATACATACATACACCAACCAAATTTCCCAGTCCAGCCCATTCCCCTGACCCGACCTGTCCACTTTTCTATTCTCAAAAGAAACCCAACAACGTTTATTTCAACGTTAACAAGAGAACCCAGCAGTGCGTCAAGCAGAAGCAGAAAACGACCCCAACGATAGCGACGAAGACGAGAAACAGTACAGCAGTCTAAGACGTACGCTGTGAATATTGGCTTCTTCCTCAACGTCTCTCTCCGCATTAATGTCGCAGCAGCACGTGGTTAGCCCCTTTCCTCTTTCGGAATGGGCCGAAAATCTCAAGAAAAGGTGTTTAGCCGGAAGGGTGAAAGATTCTTTTTTGGAATTTTGAATTTTCGAATGAGCTTTGTTGATTTGGATTTCAACCTCTTTCCCCCCAAAAATCCGAACCCTAATTCCTCCCTATATAAACATCTTTTCTGTTTATTATTCAGGGGGGATTCTTTTTGGTTGAAAAAAATTAAGTGTCAAAAGGGCATTTCTTAAGTGAACAAAAATTTCGATTTCTTCTTAGCGCTCTCTTTCTGATCGCTGAAAATTTTGTCGGGATCCTCGGAGTTCTCCGGAGTCGTCGGTGAAGTCTCGCTATCTTCTGCTCACTGTTGTCCCGGTTGCTGCTCCAAAAAAAGGTGACTCTTACCCATACTATTCTTTGTCGTCTCCTATTTTGTCACAGTGTTCCTAGCGCAATAAGACCGGCATTTTGTTTGTGGCGTTACTGTTCCTTATTGTAAAAAATTAATTGCCTGCTTGTATTGCATATATGCTATTAAATGTTTTCCATGAGCTAGTTTAAGTGTCGGATTAAGTCTCTTGTCATCCTGTATCTGGTGTTGATGTTGTCATGCCATTTTATTTGAGTTTTGTTTTGTTACTCGAATGCTATTGAACTTATATTATCTCGTTTATTCTGATATTAAACATCAGGGGTACTGCGTTTGTTTTGTTCTGTTGAATGTTGTCACTCATGCAAGCCTAAGAGTTTCGAATTAATGGATATGCTAAGGATGTCTGTGGTGCTAGCTTTTATTTATTTCTATCTTATTGATTCCATTCCCTCTTTCTTATGTCATTGTTTGAAAATGAATTAATAGGTATTCCAATATACTCATTGTCTAGTGTTCAGCCTTTCGTGTGTGCTTATCTTGCTTGTTTTGTGTTATTGGTGGTATCGAGATAGCTTCAGGTTAGGATTCATGTTCGGTTTAATGTAGTTTTACCTTCTCGCTATCCGGATCTCAGTCGAAAATGCTCATATTTGCAAGCCGAGTCGGTACAAAATTCGGGTCTCTTGTTTTATTTTTCATTTTTTATTTTTTATTATTTTAATTTTGTTGGAGTTTAGCATTCAAGGTCATTTGAAGGGTGATGTCTTTGGTGTTAATTTCTCATCGATGTATCGTATTTGTAGCTACCATTTTAAAACAAATAAAGTCCATTTATGTTTGATTGCTTTTCTAGTAATGTGCAAAATCGAGATCTCGTAAGCCATTGTGTGAAGTCGTGTTGTTGTTAAGCTTTATTATTTCTTCTGATCGGATGCAGATTTTTGCCTAATTTATTTCTTGCCTCACTGTAGGTTATTAAGCATTTAATTAGTGATAGCAAATAACTCATATGGGTTTGAATAATTTCGTACATTTTATTATACTCAAAACATGCTATATTATGGGATGTTGTTTGATGTGCTTTGCCGATATTTGTCTAATATTGCCTTTAGAATGATTAGAGGTGAGATGTCTTTGTAGTAGGATAGATGGTGGTACTACTTTGTTGCTTAACTTTATTTTTTTTTTATTTTTTATTATTATTATTATTTTCAAATTATTATTTTTTTATTTTATTTTATTTTCTGACGAATTTAGTGTCTATTTGGAAATTTGTTAAAGTTCATTGGCAGTAGCTTTTTCTTGCATTTTGAATTGTCTAATTTGCTTTGTTACGAATTAAATTTCCTTATTTCATATGCTAACGTTGTTTTTGTTTCTTTTCGTATGTTGTGATTGTCTCCGAGTCCCCTTGGACTCCTATCTTCTTCCCTTCACACTCCGGATGGGCCATAAAGGCCCTCATATCCCCATCTTCCTTGAGTTAGCCTGCGGAAAGTCGATGAATAGGTCAAAAATCAAAGACGCAACACACGCTGAAAAATTGAGATACAACCCAGAATATCGAAGGCAAAAAATGAGTCCAAAAGCTTTAGACAGTTTCAGCAGGCCCAAAGAATTGAGTGGGCCCAAAATCATGTTTTTGGGCATTTTTAATTTTAGGACAGGTTTAGAATTTGGGCCAAAGGCCCAAATTTGACATTCTCTCCCTTTTCCTCCTTATTTTTTTTTTGTTATTGAACTAACTAACGCTTTATTTGATTACGATTTAATTTAATTAAATTCCCATGGATAGCCATTTCATTTTTTTTTATCATATTCAAATCAAAATAGTTATCTTTCATACCTAACTCTATTTCTATTAGTCTTGTCACTTAAACTATTCCCTTTTTTAGAAAATTCCCCTTTAGCTCATTCCCCCTTAAGATAAATAAAAATGATAAAAATAATAATAGTAATAAAAAATAAGTTAAAATAAATGAGCTCTTCTTTTTTTTTTTTTTTTTACTTTGTTAAACTTTCAAAATTAGTCAAAGTCGGGAGTTTTTTACTTAGTTAAATTCTAAAATAATTAGTTAGGATAAATAAATTCTTTTACTTAAGTTAAAATTTTAAAATTAGTCAAAATCATTTTGTCAAATTGTCGGTCAACCGCAAGTTAGCGGGCATTCCGAGGGCCTAACACCTTCTCGGAATGTACATTTGAACTCGAACCCTTTTTCAATTGATTTTATCTGTTTAAATCTTTTGAAAACCTTGAGTTTTTCTTGATTTTTTACTAAAAATTAAGTGGTGACTCTGTCCTTTTGGAAACCCGATTTCTCTTAAACCATAAGTTTAATCGATTCTTCAAAAACTCAGTCATTTTCCTTTTATATATATTTTTAAAATAAAACACCCAATACCTCAATTCCCAGCCCACCAATTCAATACCAAACAGATCCATTCCACACAATATATACAGCATACCCAAACAACAATCCAACGTTCCATACAACAACAGCAATACCACACTGACCCGACCCCCCTGCGCGGGCTTCTTCTTCACGCGAAAATCCCCAGCAAACTCGGAAGATCTCACCAAATCGCAGAGAACCCTGACAACGTCAACATCGGTAGTACTCGCCCATACTCCCATACTTTTTTTTAAAAAAAATTGAAGTAAGAATCAGTCTTTTCCCTGATTTTGAGCAAGGATTTGAGGATATTGGTATGAATTTCGAATTCAAATTCTTCCTTTCCATCCGATTTTCCCCCAAAACGATTTTCTTTTCCCCTATATAAACTCTTGACCAGCTAGTGTTTGAGGGGGTTTTTTGAGATAGTGATTTGGGTTACCCGAAACAAGGGCATTTTTAGGCGGAATTCTTGACCAAAACAGAGAGGATTTTTCAGTTTCTTTTCCTCGAATTCGGAGTTGTTTTGCTCGCCGGAGCTCATTAGAATTGATTCGGGTGGTGGAAGTTCTTCGCGGTCAAAGCTCGTTGTTCCAGTCGCTGCCCGAAAAAGGTAATGCTTTCTCCTTTACAATATTCTCCTCGCCTCTTTTTCTGTTTCAAGAAAATAATATTTTCTGATGTCAGAAAAGCCTTAGTACGTGGTTGTTTGTTGTTAGTTATCGTTGGTTTTGTTGATGTTGCAATGTGATATATTTGTTTTTATATGATTCCATTATTTGGTCGAGTCGAAGTTTGTAAGTTTGCATGTAGTGATGATGTTTCTCGGTTACTTTTTTGATTTATGTTCGTTCTTCCTCTTCTCGAAGCTACTGCTTGATGTCATTGGGATTTGGGTCTGTATCGTCTCGTTTATACGATATTTAAGTGTCAGGTGTGCTGCGTTTGAGATTGTTACTGTTTAATGTTGTTATGCATATGTTAATGCTGATATATATGGTGTAGTTGGATGCCTGTTCCAATAGCTCGGTTTTATCTATTCCTTAAAAGTCTATGTTGTCTTTGCGACTCGTTTAAATCAAGTTTGTGTCTTCATACTATTCAAATTTCAGTTGAAAATGGTTACATTTTCAAGTTTGAGTCGGTGTAAAATTTGAGTTTCTTGTTTTATTGATTTTCAAATCTTAGTTCTGTTGGAGTTTAATCTTTAAGATCATTTGAAATATGACTTTTGTTTTCAAATCTCAGTTCATGTTTAGTTTCTCTTTCCATTAATGCAAAGTCAAAATGTGATTTTATATGGATTTTCATATCCAATTGTGTTGCCATTAATTTTTACCTTTTCTTCTGCTAAAAATGAAAGTCTCGTTTCAAGTTGCATATTGTCAATATATGGTCAACTATTTGATTAATAGTGATAACAAGTGGTTTGTCTTGTTTCAGTGGTAACATGTCTTTCTTATGATATGTTCATTGTTTCTTACTTTGTAGGATTAATTACTTACTAATTTTGGATGAATTCAAGCATAGTAAGCCGTACAATGTTGACATTGATAGCTTTCTCACTTATGTAAACATGTGTGTATGACTCCTTAGTGTGATATACCTTGGCCCCTTTTTCCTAATTAATTAAGTTAAAGTAATCTCTTATTGTTTAAAGACAAGCCTTTAAGTTGAGTTTCTTGAATGTGTCTCGATTGTTTTACTATATAATTTGCTCGATAAGTCTCTTTTGGTATTAGTTTATGTATGAGTCTCCTTGGTCCAATTATATAAGTCTTTGAGATGCACACTTATTCTCTAAGTCATTTGCTAGTGTCCAGACTTAAGTTAATTATGTATTTTTCTTGTTAAGTTACTAACTCTTGCTCTTTTGCCTTGAACCCCTTGTTGTCGAGTGAGTCCATTGAACTTTGCTTTCTCCCTTTCCGCATATCGATTAGGCCGTAAAGTCCCAAATCCACTTTCTTGCTATAGCCACCCCCTATTCCGAGTTAAAGACTGATGAACAGGTGTCGGGAAAGCCATACAAGGCGGGATATTGAATTCTCAAGTCCCAAAAGCCCAAAAGGAGGTTTGTATACAGCCGTATACATTCAGCATACATCGATATACGGGTAAAAAAATGGAAAATACGAGGCTGAGGCAAAATACAGATGTTCGGAAGCAAGAAATACATCGAAAGGGCCGATATACATGCTGATATACATCAAGTGTATACAAAAACGGGTTTAGGATTAAACCCCAAAAATTTCAGCGAAATTGGCCCAAAAGGAGGCCCAAATTCAATTTATCCCTTACTCTTTAATTATTTAATTGTGATTATTTATTGTTTGTTGTTTAACTCTAACTTTATAATTGTAAATTAACTTAGTTGAACTCCACAAAAGACGAACTATTTCTCTGAGTTGTTTTGTTTCTAACAAATCTCATTTTATCAACTCTTGTATTTTCATTTATAATCTTTAGTCAAAACTTTTTTTAGATTAGTTTAAAATAGTTTTTCATATTTTGATTAACCAAAAAATGACTCAAATAAAAACCAACTAATCTAGTTTATTAAAATTCTAATTACTTGTCTCCAATTCAAATGTTTCAATTAAGGTCTCATTTTCATAAAAAATAAAAATTGCTCTTTGTTTAACTATTTTCTCAAAGTTACTCAAATAGTGTAAATTATTATTATTTTTTATGTTAAATCATTTTCCCAAAGAATTAGTCAAAAATTATTTTAGTCAAGTCGTAGGATAGTTGCATGTTAGCGGCTACTTTAAGTGTTAATACCTTCTTAGAGTAGAAATAAGAACTTCTTACCCACTTTCTCTAATTTTTTAAAGATTTAATCTGTTAAAGTCTTTTTTTAAATTAAGTTTTTTTAATTTCTTTAAAAAATCAAGTGGCGACTATTTTCTAAGTATTTTTCTCAAATTGTTTTATACTTAGAACATTTCAAAAAGTGATTTTTCTATAGATAGTAAAATTACGGCACTAACATAGACTTTTAGTTACTCACAACTAAGTTCTTACAATTATCCACACAAACTTGAAACATTTCTATCACAAATGAAACGATTCCTACAATATAAGCACGATTACAAGCACTCAAGGTAACAACTGGTACAGAAAGCAATAATACACTCTATCAGGTCCCTGTTGTTTTGAAGCTTGAATATCTCTCTTTGAATGAATGAATAATTTTGTTGTTTGTGAGTTGAATATATCAACCATGAAGAGCTATTGTCGAGCGTACAAACAACCTCGTCCGTTCTGATTGGTTCAGGACACTGGCATCTCACCAACCTTCTGACGCAAACAACTTTCCAGTTGTACAACATATGATCCTGGACGAGCATACTCTGCAGAGGACCGGGTCTCTGCACTTTGTGAGGAGATCATCAAAACATATGGGAGCATTAACACTTATCAATTAATAATAAATAGTGGACATGAACTTATAATTTCAAATCATTGAATAAAAAGAACTATTTAATTTAAAATAAATCCAATTCGTAGTGGTTTACTGCTACATTTTTGGGCAAAATGTGTGGCTTTATGTTGATGAAAATCGAGGTATTTTGTTAGTACATGTTACAAATGTTTGGTGAGCACACATTGGATGGCTCAACTTCATCAAACAACACTTTCCTTTGCTAGATAGAGAAGAAGATGTGTTTTAGGGCTTCTTTATGTTTAAAAGATAAATTGGGTAGGTCAATGTTATAGATTAGATCGGGTTATATTATTGGCGTTGGGCAAGTTATATCTGAATTGGATTTATTTGAAGGAAAAATTACTTATATACACATTTTTTTCCATAATTTCCATTATTCCCTACCAGTTCTAAAATTTTTCCAACATTTCTTTTTTTAAGCACTCCCCAATACCCTGTTTATCCCTTCCTGGTTTCAATCCACAAATCTCTCTCATATTTGTTCCCATGATCTTTTCAGTTAATTGTTCCATTTGTTTGAAATTTGAAATTATTCTCTTTCCCGTTAAAACAATTTCAATGTGAAATAGGTATCTTTCTCTTCTTCTCCAACTGTTTGTTCATCCATTGTTTTTCAATTTTCTTTCTGCATCAAATCGCTGATAAATATGGAAGATCATGTCAAAACGATTTCAACGTGAATTAGGTATCTTTATCCTCTTCTACAACTGTCTGTTCATCCATTGTTTTTAATTCCAACTTTCTTTCTTCTTATTCAAATCGTTGATAAATAAGGAAGATGCAACATCTTTTAATCTTGGTTTGACACAATTAAACGGACCTAACATTGGTTGTGTTTTTATTATGAAGACATTGGTTGGGCTGAAAATAGATCTAAAAAACTTCATGATCCTTTAGTAACGACGAAGGTAAACATTGAAAAGTTGAAGAAAGATGACCCTTCATCTTCGAAAGCACAGGTTGTCAAAAAAAACCCAAAAGGAGGGGTCGAAAAGTTGAAACTAACTGATACATTTCATACCTTTGTGTCTTAATCACCCATGCCTCTATAATGATGCATTACAAAAAATAAGAAGAACGAATTAACATGTACTTGATACTTTATAATAACCACACATTGACACACAGATCTAAAAAACTTATGCGGCAAACTAGTAATGTATCAAGTTGTAACTAACAATGTATCATGTCTAATATATTAACGAACTACAAAAAAAAAGGTATGTATCTTAATTACTCATGCCTCTATAATGATACATTACAGAAAATAAGAACAACGAATTAACATGTATCTGATACTTTATAATAACCACATATTGATACATAGATCTAAAAATCCAACACATATGTGGCAAACTAGTAATGTATCAAGTTGTAACTAGCAATGTATCATGACTAATATATTAACAAACACATTCAAAAATATATTTAAAAAAATGTGTGTCTTAATTACCCATGCCTCTATAATGACACATTACAAAGAATAAGAAGAACGAATTAACATGTAAATGATACTTTATAATAACCACACACATCACAGATCAAAAAAGCCAATGCATATGTGGCAAACTAGTAATGTATCAAGTTATAACTAGCAATGTATCATGACTAATATATTAACGAACACATTTTCAAAAAGTAAAAATGGTGTATTATAACACAATAATTATGGTCACATATCTTTTGTTATCAGATATTTTAACTCGAAATTTGAAGTTATGATCTATTTTGTCTTTCGCTATTACAGACACTAGAGTAGCTTTTCTACTTTGTATTTTGCCTTCACATTTGAATTGTTTGTATCAACTATATATATTGCTATCTGTATGCAATAGGAATCGTCAATTTTCGATTCAACCATGGTAAGAGCATGTGTATCCTTTTTCCCACTTTCAACACACAATTGCACGCATCAAAACTTTGTATCTCTTTATCACTTTGAAAAGTTTCTTCGACGAACAGGAGGCGGATTTGAATTTTGAATTTCTTCGTTCTGTTGGGATTAGCATCTGTCTAATTGATAGTAAGAAGAAACGTAAGCATAATTTATGGGATTTAATTAGATTTTCAAATTTATTTCCAGTTTTGGCTCAACAGACTAGCACTTATTGTAGGGTAGAATTAATGTATCCAGACAACTAATTATGTATCTAGATGACTGATATTTTAAGAGATTTATATAAAATAAAAAATAATAGGGATAGAATGTAATTTAGGTCTTACACTATGGGATTTATGTAAGTTATACTTATTTTAAATTGAATAGTTCTTTTAATCCTATTTGGCCATGTGTCCTTTATTAGTTATAAGGGTATATTTAGCCCGAAAGTATAATGAGTGGTATATTTATTGCTAATAGTACATGGATATATTTAGCCCTTTCCAATTATAAAAAGGGGTATAAAGGTAATGGGGAATGAGCTTGTTAATAGTTTCATTTTTTGGGGTACAAAAATGATTTTCCTTTTATTAAAGGGAAAAGACTAGAATATGTCATCGGAATTTGAGAAACGACTCATCTATGTCATCCATTAAAAGTTTGACTCGTCTATGCCATTTTTGTCTGAGAAAAGGCTCATCCATGTCATTATTTTCTTCTATTAGAAAACTGGGAAGAGATCAAGATAAACATAAAAGAGTTTGGGAGGTAATAAACTTCTCACTAAACTGAAACAATGAACAGCCTTTATAAAGGCAATACACATCCTACATTATCTCAACCACTAAGCCATAAAAGAAATTAAAATTGACCTACTAAGTCACACGTTTCCAGTAGCTTGGAAATAGTAACCATATACCCTTAAAACTAGGAAAGTAGAAACTAGCTTAATTAATTAAAATATCTAACAAACCCTCCTTTAAATTGATAAGTCTACGACTTCAGCTTAATAACATCATTCACTGTAGCTCTCCCTTAAAGTTCAAACTCCAAGTAGCTTCCTTAACTTTCTGAATGTTGCCAGCTTCAGGGGCTTAGTGAAGATATCTGTAGCTTGGTCTTCACTTCTACAGTAGACAACATCAATAACTTTCTCCGTCGTGAGATCTCTCAAGAAGTGAAACTTAAGATCTATGTGTTTGCTCCGTCCATGTAACATTGATTTCTTTGAAAGCTTAATCGTTGAGCCATTGTCACAGTAAATCAGAATTGGTTCTTGTTGTTGAACATGAAGCTCAGCCAATATCTTCTTCAACCAAATTGCTTGGGTAGCGCACAAAGTTACAGCTACAAACTTTGCTTCTATAGTGGACAATGTAACAATTGGTTGCTTCTTGGAGCACCAAGAAACAGCTCAAGATCCAAGCATAAACACATAGCCTGAAGTGACTTTCCTGTCTTTTTTATCTCCAACAAAATCACTATCTGTAAAGCCAATTAACTTTGACTTACCTTCTTTCTTGTAAAGTATACCATAGTCAGTGGTACCTTGTAAGTACCTAAGATTTATTTTAGCAGCCAACAAATGATTGAAGATATAAAATTTTGAATACATTATGTCAGGCATGGTGATTGTTAGATACATCAGACATCCAACGAGTTGTTTGAAAAGAGTGTTGTCAATCTTCTTTCCTATAGGATTCTTTTCCAATTTCAGTCCCAACTCAGTTGGTGTTGTGACAGAATTACAACTCTGCATTTCAAACCTCTGTAATGTTTCCTGGACATACTTCTTTGTGAAATAAAAATTTCACTACTTGATTGCTTTACTTCAATGCCCAGAAAGTAATGCATCAACCTAAGATCAGACATATCAAACTCAGTCATCATGGATAGCTTAAATTTTTCAAGAAATGCAGTATCACGCCCGGTATAAATTAAATCGTCTACATATAAGCATACAATCACAATTTTCTCATCCTCAAGTTTTGTATAAAGTGTATGCTCGTATGGACATTTTCTAAAATTTCCAAATTAAAATATGCATCAATGCGACTATACCAAGCTCGGGGACTTGTTTTAGCCCATATAAAGCCTTTTTCAATCTATAAACTTTATGCTCACTTTCATGCATCACATAACCAGGAGGTTGATCAACATATACCTGCTCTTGCAGCTCTCCGTGCAGAAAGGCTGATTTTACATCAAGTTGATAAATCGGCCAATTGTTTTGAGCTGCCAATGCCAACACCAATCAGATGGTATCAAGTCTGACTACCAGAGCAAAAACCTCCTTGTAATTCACACCATACTCTTGCTTATATCCTTTCACCACCAAGCATGCCTTGTACTTATCAACTTCACCACACTCATTGAGTTTAATTTTATAAATCCAGTTAACGCCAATCGATCTTTGGCCTTTTGGAAGATCTGTAAGCTCTTATTGTTCTTTTCAATTGCGGCAATCTCAACATCCATTGCTTTCTGCCACTTTACATCTTTATATGCATCCTCAAATCTTACGGGATCACAACCAGAAAATAAAGCTAAATATGTAGATGAATCTTTATTTCCAGATTTTTCATTTCCACTCACCTCATAATCTGCCATCCATGTTGGCCTTCTTCAATTTCGTTGAGGTTGGAAGCTGGTGCCTTCTTCAATTGGTCCACAAATATTCGAGTGAACCAACTCTAGCTGCCTTTTAGCTCTCCATGCTTTTCCTTTTGGAAAGCTATCATGAGATTGCTTTCTAATGACACAATCTTTACAAATATCTATAGGCATATCAAAATTAGGAAGACCCGTAACCATCTTCTTTTGCTGCAACATTTTCAGTCTTCCAAAATTCAAATACCCATATCTGTAGTGCCAAAGCCATGCTTGACTATTCAACTTTGTTGAAAAACAAAAATTAGTAGAGCCAATATTATGCATATCAAGTGGGAAAAGCTTATTTGTCGTCATCTTAGCTTCAGCGATCAATCCAAGATTAGAATCTCGAATCCTGCAAATCCCATGCTTGATAGACACCTCGTAGCCGCTCTCTTGAAGTTGACCCACACTGATAAGATTTATTTCCAGGTCTAATATAAAGAAAACATCAGAAATAATATGTATAGATGAAAACTTTGTTTGGAGTTTCACCTTCCATTTCCCTTTGACAGCAATACGGGAATCATCCCCAAACTTAACTGTTGTGCGAAAAGTTTCATCTAGTTCAAAAAATGCAGATTTTTCTCCAGACAAATGATTGCTACAGCCCGTGTTTAAATACCATAAACTTTTGTGGTATTGTTCTGAAGATTGGCTCACCATTAACAAAGAGACCACCTCCTCCTCAGTTACTTTTACAAAATTAAAGCTCTCCCCACATACATTTTTCAGATATGTATGACATTCAGAACGGTAATGACCATACATGTGACATCTATAACACTCGATATGAGACTTATCTGCAAACCTTTCCTTCTCATTGGACGAGTGTCGTTGGTCACGATCATGTTGGCCATTCTTTTTTCGGTTTCCCTCTTCAATTTTTTCTGAGTTTCTTCCTTACCACTTGCTCCTTCTATGCCCAGAATCTTTTGAGGTTGTGGTTACTTGTAATGCTTGCTCTTTTACATCATGTTGAACAATCTTCTGCTCATGCACCATCATAGAATTTTGTAATTCATCAAGTGAAAGAGTATCCAGATATTTGGACTCTTCAAAGGAGCAGATAATAAATTGAATTTCGGCAACATGGACCGCATGATCTTCTCAACAATGGTGACGGTTTCAAGCCTCTCTCCATGAATCCACATCTTGTTGGCAATTGTAATAGTGCGTAAGAAGTACACCGACACCTAATCTCCCGGCTTCATATGCAAGGTCTCAAACTCACCTCGTAGAGTTTGAAGTTGTGCTCACTTTGCCCTTGCATTTCCCTGGTACTTCTTCTTCATAGAGTCCCAAATTTGCTTTGACGTATCCTTGCAAAGAATTGTTTCCAATATTGAACGATAAATGGCTTGAAAAATATAATTTTTCGCCTTCAAATCTTTCAACTTCAGTGCTTTAAGCTCTGTTTGTTGAGCATTTGTTTGAACAACACCAACTGCAGGTTCTTGGAATCCACCGTCAACGACTGCCCAAAACTCTTTGGACCTCAAAAAGTTTTCCATCAACATACTCCAATGGTCATAATGACCATCAAAGCGTGGAATAGCAGGTTGAACAAAACTCTCTGAAGCCATCGCTCACTCAGAAATAAAACACGTTCACCCTCACTGGCTCTTGATACCACTATTAGAAAACTGGGAAGAAATCAAAATAAACACAAAAGAGTTTAGGAGGTAGTAAACTTCTCACTAAACTGAAACAAGAACAGCCTTTATAAAGGCAATACACATTCTATATTATCTAAATCACTAAGCCAAGTCACATGTTTCCAGTAGCTTGGAAATAGCAACCATATACCCTTAAAACTAGGAAAGAAGAAACTAGCTTAATTAATTAAAATATCTAACATACCATACCTCAATTTCTTTACAATCAACTTGGTCCATTGACACAAATTCATCATCTTCTTCTTCATATTTTTGATTCAGTGTTGTTAGATACAATTTCTCTTACTTCCCGTTTCTTTTTTGAACTCGCTTGAACCATCCTACTTTTGTTCATCTCTTTTGAATTAAAATTCTGCAAAACTTGTTGCATCTTCATTTACAAATGGAAAAAAAGTACAATAATTCAAGAAAAATAGTGAAAAGACGATTTTGCTTAAAGATGAGTTTTTTAATGAAAGTCAAAAGGTTTAAATAACATTGCTGCTCCCCAATATACATGCAAGTGTACGTGGTTGCTCAAGTAATATAAATTCTTAAAGAAACGAGTTATCGTTCCCAAGGGACTTATGATTAACTTATATCCAACACTTAACTCCACAAATAAAATAGAAGTAACCGTTTCAGAGATGGTGATGATTGTTCACTACTACTAATTATGAACTAAATAAACGTTGTTGACACCGAATTTTGACCCTCCCCGATAATAATTATTTTGCGAGTTTCTTAATTTTCAAATTACTTTATAAAAATTTAAATATTTTTCGAGGTCACTTTAAGTAATTTTAGTCGATTTTTATAGTATTTTATAATTATATATGTAATTAGTGTTTCTTAAATATTCGAAAATCGTCTCAAAAAGATTTTATTTTAATTAAATCTTCAATTGGGTTTAAAGTATATTCGTAATTTGGAGTTATTTAGCTTATTAGCCTAATTATTTTGGAACCGTGTTTCATTGGTTTACTAACTTAGGTTGTGGTTATAATTTTAAATTACTAGTTTATAATTAAGTTAATTATTTTATCTTGTTAAGATTAAGAAGCTCATTAGTTAATTATATTAATTCGTCTTATTTAGTTACTAGTTGAATTTACTAATTAACCCAATTTGACTAAATTGTTAATTAATTCTCTATTGCATACCTTAGCCAAATCTAGCCAATTCACTCAATCCATTTTAATTGATTATTTTGGGCCTTTTTTTTTACCTCTTTCAGCCGATCTAAACCCAACACTCCCAGCCCAATACAATACCCATACAGTCCAACAACACTCCCAGCCGACCCATACATACAATAATACTCATTCAACCAAATATCCAGCAAACAATCCAACACCAAACCGACCCCACCCCTATGTTCTTCGTTCTTCTTCTTCCTCCAGCAAAGACCAAAAACGCAAAACCTAGCAACAAAAGCCCAAAATCACAACAGTTGCGGCCCCAACAATTCCTCACGCGTGAACCACTTCAGCGAGTGAATCAATCCAGCTCCAACGTTCACAGACAGAGCAGCATTGCAAATTCCTTGTCGTTTTTTTTCATTTTCCCTCTCCCGCAGTACGACTGTAGCAGCAACAAGTCACACATTTTCGTCCTTGTGGCTGTGGGATGATGCCACGTCGAGCAGTGGGTACAAGGGAGTCGATCCCAAGCGTCGATTCGCCCTTTCCTCTTTTGGAATGGGTCAAAATCGCAGGGAAAGGTTGGCTCCCGTGTGAAAGAATTTTTGAAGTTTGAATTCGAAATGGGCCATATGTTTCTCCCCCCTCCCCTCCCAAAAAAATCTACCCTAATTTCCCCTCTTATAAATATCTTATGTTCATTTGTGAAAAAAGGGGGGGAAGCTTTTCGATTGGAAATTTTTAGTCAAGGAAAATGATAATACACATTGAACACATAAGTTTCTTTGAAACCGAAAATAGACACCAAAATCAACAAGTATTCTAAAGAGCATCTTGTTTCCAGCTTCTTCTTCCGAACACTACCCCCACTGCCCGTCGAAATTTCTCTAAGTTGCTGGTGGTGGAACAGAACACCCCAAGATCATCTTGTCTCAGTTCCTGCTCGACCAAAAGGTAAATTTCTTTCTCTTTATGCTCTTTCCCGTCTTTGAAATAAAACTCTCGTGTGTTGTTTTCTTGATACCGACTGTAAATTCTATCTTGAGTGTATCCAGCTCTTTGTGTTAGTGTAATCTTCTCTCGTTTTGTCTCCTCCTAATCATGACAGC
>JAJONQ010029737.1:0-17099 GCA_036250385.1 Solanum microdontum
TTCAAACTGCCCATTAATTGGTATAATGATAAGTTCAAGGGCTTTGCTATATGTTGTGTGACTCTCATGGGAGCAGGTGTCTGCAGTCCTGATTCAAGGCTATCTGGGAAGTATGATTATGCTTTTATCAATGCCAAATTGATATGCAATGATCATTTGAAAGACCTTAAAGTGATAGAGAAAGAATGTAAAGTGGGCACAGCATCTAGAACATATGGCTGGTGTGTTTGCTTCGCCTACATACCATTGTATTCTTCACTGCAGGTTGGAGACATTAACCAGTATAGCCTATTTGAGGCATCTATCAATGGGTGCATTGTGAGACAGTGGGGAGTTCATTTGATCTATCAGGATGAATGAATATCTTTGAAGCGCAGACTCAGATAGATTGCTTCAAGTACGCCTAAGCTGAAAAAGAGGCAAAATTATGCTGGGATATTAAGGGGATTACCAAGAAATAGTTTAAGGTAACTCGAAATACCTCTTCTTTGTTACTAGAGTTTCATAATTTGAATATGGTTAGATTAACAAGTTTAAAACGATAAGTTCGATTAGAAAAATATAAAAATCAATCAGATAACTTAAACTTAAAATTAGATAAAAATGGTTGGCATCAAACCAAGCCCAATGTCCCCAACATAAAGTTCTTATTTTCCGGAAAAATTACATAAATGAATCTCTTTTATTTAATAATAATTACCACTTTTAAATATACTTTTATTTTATTACTATTTTTGTCAACTTTTAACAATACTTACTTAAACAATTACTTTTAAATATACTTTTATTTTATTACTATTTTTGTCAACTTTTAAACAATTCTTGAACAATTTTGTTCCTTTTATATATAATTAAAGAATTTTCAACTTAGCAAAAGTGTTGTACCTGATTGGGAACATCACTCATTCCCTCTTTCACTATTCTTTTTGCTCTTTTCTCTGTTTTATTTTAGGGTTTTGCCCTTCTTTCTTCTTCAGTTTTCAACACAGAATTCTAATGGAAGAAGGTAAACGAAAATCGCCTAGAAGAAGTCCGGGGATACTTAATGATGTTGATACTATGAATCAAAAAGTTTATAGAAGGTGTCAGATGAGGAGTCAAATTTCAGCTTCTACTGCTACCGACAAAGTTAAGGACGATCCCAATTTTAATTTGGGAATTTCACAAGTATCGAGTGAGCAGAACAAGGAGGAGAGAAATGCATGTTCATTGTAAAGGTAAAAAAATGAGTTAAAGAGGTGAACAATGTGAAAAAAACAAAAAAATGATGCGTTGATTTTGCATCTACATCGAAGAAAATTGCGGACAACGATGACCATTTTGAGGATTTACCTCCTCAATTTCAGTCGAAAAATTGAAAAATAAAGTTGTGTCAGAGAAGAAGCCAGTGAAGGATGCAAAAAACACGGAATTGATTGCCCAAAAATGTCATTCTACCGGAGAGTAGAGATTCGGTATGTGATACTCCCTCTGTCCCAATTTATGTGACTTATTTTCCTTTTTAGTCAGTTCCAAAAAAAATGACACATTTCTATATTAAGTAACAATTTAACTATAAAATGTCTATTTTACCCTTAATGAAATGATTTACAGCCACACAAATTTCTATCATTCATTTTGGACCACAAGTTTTAAAAGTCTTTCTTTCTTTTTTAAACTGCGTGCCGAGTCAAACTACTTCACATAAAATGGGATGGACGGAGTAGTATTTTGAATCTAATTCTATGTGTTTTTCTTAGTTAGTTGTTGTTTAGGAATAATTGTATATTCATTACTGTCTTGCTTTGATACATAGTATGTGTAATTCATCTTTAATTCAACTTTAGTATGTAGTAGTACATTTTTAATTCAAGTTTAATATATATGCATGATCATAAATTCTAGAAACATTCGGATGTTGTGTATATCGCAAGTAGGTGGTCATCTTACATCATAGTGTCATTGACCAAATCAAAATCTCTCTATCTAAAAAAACAACTTGACTTGTTCAGGAATACTTGTTTTAGTCACTTTCTTGACCTTCAAAAAGTGAACACATAACTCCAAGTTATTCACTGTCTTATGAATAGGGAGTTAAAACACACTCCAGATGATGTGTTTGCTATTGAAATACATGACAAATTGTTTCTCGGTCTTAAGAGAATTCGCATTAGTTACTGACCTAAATTGAATTAGTGATGACACTTTTGTCAATGTTTCTGATTCTAAGTGTAATTTGTTGAGCAGTTATTTTTCGGAACAAATCATTGTTCAGAAGAGTCATTTACGTGAGTTGTTTCTAGCTAAAAATTTCATGATGATGACTCCGCTGTTTCATTGGTTGTTCTCTTCTTCATTAATGAATTTTCATTTTCATATGAGAACAATGAACACCAAATTAGTAATAGAGATTTTTACCTAGTGGAAAGTGGACAATTCAATTCATATTCGTGGGGTTTAGATGTCTACAAGGAGTTGTTTGATTCTGTGAGACACACGTTTAAGTCAACCCATAAATACTATAGATTGGGTGGCTTGCCTCTTTCTTTTCAAAGTTGGATATTTGAGTGTAGTTCAAAAGTCAATGAAGATATAGTTATTTGGGTTTCTGATTCAAATTCAAGAATCTTGAATTGGAAGACAACTACTGGTAGCCCATGACAAAAATATATTGAGAAATGTCTCTTCATGCCTACAAAAATTAAGGTGTTTGTACAAAGTTAATGCATTTTATGACATTGTTTAGTTCAACTCAAGTTAATGTATCTACTTTTATTTTCTTTATTTGATTTTTCAGTTTGAGAACATAGTGGCCGGTGAAGATGAAGTTTCTAAATTTAGGCTTCCTGAACCTCGTGATTACAATGTTGAAATTTTAAAATTAGAGTCCAAAGGATCAAGTCATGGTCTAGACGTGTTGACTAATGAGGTTATAGGATTGAGAAAAGTCTTTGTAAAGGTATATACAAACTTGATTTTATGCTTTTTTTTCTTCTCAAAATTGTTATATTTTAATATTTGTGTTATGTTTGACTATCTACTAGGCGAATGAAAATCACAATGCACTTGAAGAGAAGATAGATTTAGGATTTAATCAAATTAAAGAATTTATTTTGAATTTTAACAAACAACTAATGGAGGATATTTCTTTGTTGTTTGCTATGATTTGATTAAATCCTAAATCTATCTTCTCTTCAAGTAGTTTGAGGTTTTCATTCGCCTATTGGATAATCATACATAACACAATATTAAAATATAACAATTTTGAAAAAAAGCCTAAAGTCAAGTTCGTATATACCATTACAAGTACTTTTCTCAATTCTATAACCTCATTAGTCAGCATGTCTAGATAATGACTTATTCCTTTGGTCTCCAATTTTAATATTTCAGCATTGTAATCACGAGGTTCAGGAAGCCTGAATTAAGAAACTTCATCTTCACTAGCCACTATGTTCTCAAACTGAAAAATCAAATAAAAATAGATATATTAACTTGAGTTGAACTAAACAATGTCATAAAATGCATTAACTTTGTACAAATACCTTATTATTGTAGGCATGAATAGTAATTTCTCAATATATTTTTTCCATAGACTATCAGCATTGTCTTCCAATTCAAGATTCTTGGAATTGAATCAGAAACCCGAATAGCTATATCTTCATCGACTTTTGAACTACACTCAAATATCCAAGTTTGAAGAGAAAGAGGCACCCAATCTATAGTATTTATGGGTTGACTTAAACGCGTGTCTCACAGAATCACACAACTCCTTGTAGACATCTAAACCCCACGGATATGAATTGAAGTGTCCACTTTCCACAAGGTAAAAATTTCTATTGTTAATTTGGTGTTCATTATTCTCATATGAAAATAAAAATTCATTAATGAAGAAGAGAACAACCAATGAAATAGTGGAGTCATCATCTATGAAATTTTTAGCTAGAAATAACTCACGTAGATGACCCTCTTGATTTGTTCCGAAACATATCTGCTCAACAAATTACACTTAGAATCGGAAACATTGACAGGAGTGCCATCACTAACACAATTTAAGCCAATAACTAATTCAAATTCTCCAAGACCAAAAACAACTTTTTGTCATGTATGTCAATAGCAAACACAACATCTGGAGTGTGTTTTAAATCCCTATTCATAAGGAAATGAATAACTTGGAGTTGTGTGTTCACTTTTGGAAGGTAAAAAAAGTGACGGTATTCCTGAACAAGTCAAGTTGTTTTTCAGATACAGAGATTTTGATTTGGTCGATGATTAGTGTAAGCTGACCATATACTCAACATTCGAATGTTTCCAGAATTTACGATCCTGCATATGTATTAAACTCGAATTAAAATGTATTACTACATACTAAAGATGAATTACACATACTACGTATCAGAGCAAAACAGTATATAGTCATTCCTAAACAACAACTAACTAAGAAAAACAAATAGAAATATATTCAAAATACTATCCAATACCGGATCTCTACTCTCAAGTAGAATGAAATTTTTGGTCAATCGATTCTGTGTTTTTGCATCCTTCACTGGCTTCTTCTTCTCCGGCACAACTTTATTTTTCAATTTTTTCGACTAAAATTGAGGAGGTAAATACTCAAAATCGCCATTGTTGTCCATAATTTTCTTCGACGTAGATGCAAAATCAACACATCTTTTTTTCGATGTTTTCACATTGTTCACCTCTTTAACTCATTTTTTTTTATCTTTACAATGAATATGCATTCTCTCCTCCTTGTTCTGCTCACCCAATACTTGTGAAATTCTCAAACTAAAATTGAGACCGTCATTAACTTCGTCGTAGCAGTAGAATCCGCAATTTGACCCCTCATCCGACTCCTTCTATAAACCTTTTTATTGGAAGTATCAACATTAAGTATCCGCAGACTTCTTCTAAACGATTTTCATTTACCTTCTTCCGTTAGAATTTTGTGCTGAAAATTGAAGAAGAAAGAACGGCAAAATCCTAAAATAAAATAGAGAGAAGAGTAGAAAGAGAAGGGAATGGGCGATGTTCCCGATTAGATACAATACTTTTTGCTAAGTTGAAAAATTCTTTAATTACATATAAAAGGAACACAATTGTTTGAGTAAGTATTGCTAAAAGTTGACAAAGATGGTAATGAAATAAAAATATATCTAAAAGTGGTAACTATTAAATAAAAAAGACTCACTTAAGCAATTTTTCCATTATAAAATGTAAAGCATTTGATATATGGTTATTCTTAAAAAGATCATCTAAGGAAGAAAAAAATATTTGTTCCATCCTTGATTGCCATATCTTGTATTACGTACAATGGGATTCAAATATACTTTGGAAAATGAATAAATCTGCCTATTAATTTTGTGATTTAAAGTAAATATATTTTTCGTTTAAATAGTTGTGCATATATATTATATACCATTGTTGAATAAATAGTGAATATATGTTTTTTTTTCATCAATAGACATTTATCTACTAAAATTACTCTCTCTCTTCCAAAAAAAGTATTGCTTTTAGCAAAAACAATGTAACCCAAAATGAGTGTTACCTTAGTATTGAAATACAGAAAATAATATATTTTTCCAACTATTCTCTTATATTAAAAGGTTATTCTTCTTTATAGTGCTTAAAATTGTATTTCTAAAACTGATTTTTTTAATTAAAAAAATAATACAACATCGCTTTAAAAAAAAAATTACCTCTCATTTAATTGCAATTCCAAACACGACCCAAATGAGAGAAAAAACAGTCTCTCTTTTATCCAGTCATTATCTTGATTACTTACACTCTGTTTGGATCATTGTTACTCATTGTATTGTATTGTATCAGTACTATATCTACAATGTTTGTTTTGATTGTTACTTAAAATGTATTGTTAAATTTCGTTGTTAAGTAACAATGAAAACCCCTATTCTATGGAACAACCGATTTGGTGTGCTCCCATTGTTACTTAAATTTCTTTTTCCAATTATATCTTTACATAATATTTTAAAATACTACCCTTTACCTTATATTATTTAATTCTAGTCAAACCTCCTACCCTAGAATAATTAAGGATATTTTAGTTAATTTATAAATTACAATACAGTATGATACGATCAAACCAAACAATTAAAAAGTTATTAAACAACAACAAACAATACAGTCTAGCCAAACATTGTATCTACCATACAATACAGTACAATACAGTACATTATGAAACAATGAGTAACAATAATCCAAACAGTGTTAGATTCAAAATGCTTATTCGATAAAATAAGATCGTCACCAAAACCATGAGATGATGATTCAATAAAAAAAAGGGAAAATTAGCAAACTAGTCAAAAAATCTAACTTAATTAGTAAAAACCTCCATACTTTATAAATATTAGTAAAAATGTCAAAATGTCATAATTTTAGAAAAGATTGTGTATCCTAATTTACTTCCTATTTTATCACACCTTAATTACACATTTTCCAATTAATTCTCTCTCATATGCTTAAAAAAAGTGAATATTTTCTCTCTCTCATATTTTCATCTTTCAATTCTTCTCCATTTCAAAGTCTGCCTCTCTCTGTTCCTTCTTGTTTGTTTTTTTTTCCTTTCAGAAATTGGAAAATATATTTTATAAAGATATTCACACAATCCCTTTGATTAAGATATGCATATTTATCTGCTTTTTAAGATTTGTTTTATGATTTTATTTTTGTTTAAATCGTTCAAAATTAATGTTTGTAGTTGAAATCACGTTTAGGGTTTGGTAAACTCTAAATCACTCTCCAATGGCAGAATCTAAGAGAATTACTAGAGGTATCCAACTTAATCAACAATTTTCTAGAGATTTTCCATCATTTAATCTACGTATTACTCAAGAAATAGCGGATAATGTAGGATCCGATGCTAAAATGATGGAAGAGAGACCATCGAAATATTATTGTGGATATTTTGTTAGTTTTGATAAAAATACCACATAGTTGGAATCACCCTTTTCTGGTATGTACATTGGTAATGTATTCAATAAATTAAGCATATTTTTATACTTTAGATAGTGATGCTATTTCAGATTATATTAATGAATTTTTAATGAATGATTTTGTATTCATCATGGTATATTTGTTGTATTTATGTTGTGTGATTTTATAAGTTACTGTACTTATAGGTTTTTGTATTCACTATGCTCTATATATCATTTTCTAGTTATGTACATTGTAAGAGTGTTGTTTGTATCCAATTAAGTAAAGATACATATTAACTTATACATTTGTATTCCTTTAAAACAAATAGTGATGATATTTCAGATTGTATTCACTCCTTATTATTTGATTGTTTTGTATTCATTATGGCATATTTATTGTAGTTGTGTTATGAGCTTTACAAGTTACTGTATTTACATGTGTTTGTATTTATTATGCTGTGTATCATTTTCTAGTTATGGACATTGCAAGAGTGTTGTTTGTATCCAGTCAAGTTAAGATACATATTAACTTTATACATTTGTATTCATTTTAAACAAACAATGATGATTTTTTCAAATTCTATTCAGTATGGCATATTTGGTGTATTCATTAGATCATAATAATTATTGTATATGTCTGGTGTGGATTATAAGTTACACTATGGTATAAATTTGTATTTATGTGATGTGGTTTCTAAGATACAATGTAGTTCAATAAACAGAAAACAAATAACAAATAAATAAATGAAAATAGTACAATACAATTGTTGTAAAAAATGTACCCGCTCCAATTTGTTTTTCGTAGGAATACAATTTGATTCTAAAAATTAAAAACAAACAACCAAATGAAAAAAACATGTCTTCAAACAATCCATTATTATTTTCATATTCAACAAGCAAAAACATTCAACGAATCCACCAAAACTAATTATTCATACGTTGTTCATAATACATACAATTTACAATGAAAATAGATACAATTTACAATTATGTAAAAAAATTCATATCAAAATTATAATCAATTAGAAACAGATTAAGGATGAAGCAATTAACTAATACACGGTCCAATTTGTATTTCACCAATTTTATCGAACTTCCAGCAGAAAAATCCTTCTCCAAAGCTGCTTGTCAACAATTTTTTTTTGTCCCATTTCGTTTAAATCTATCTTACCAAACAAAAAAAATAGATTTTAATCAAAATAAATTGATCAGAGATTGAGTATTTTCAATTGAATCTTGAATATCGATAATGAGAAAATTGATCAACAATGGAGTTGCCGATGAAGTATTCAGTTTTGGTTTTGTAACTGATGAGACTTTTAAGGGATTGTTCCTTTTTAAAATTATTTTCTCCCCTTAATTTCTCCTTTCTGTTATTTAACAATTGTATTCTATCAATTAAAACAAATAATAAAAACTTAAATAAGATACATAATAAATTATTTTTTGACATTTTTACTAAATATTGAAAGTATTGACAATGGATCCTATTATATGCTAAAATATTGACATTTTGAAAAATTTCCCTAAAAAAAAGATTGTTTTTTTTGAGTTAGGCCGGGTTTGGAGGAGTGAAAAAATTGTTAGGGTTTTTGTCTGATTTTCTTTATTTATTTGAATTTTATTTTTTTCCTTAAAGAAAAGTTAAAGTATTACCATAAATGCTTTAACTTTTATTAAAAGGAAAATATAACTTTCTTCCATATTTGGTTTATTCTTTCCTTAGAGGAAAAGTTAGGAGATCTATACATTGAAGACCCCTCTTCTCATATCGATCACAACAACATCCACAATGTAGTCATTTAGAGAGTTGTTTATGGGAGATTTTCTCCTAAACATATTTATGTTTTTTTAATATTAGTTTTCAATATGTAGGTCACTTGACCAAACAATATTAATAATGTCTTTTGTATGTTTTTATTTGTCATCTGATTTGTTAACCATATGGTTTGCAATTGTAAGCTTCAGCATGACGCCCTAATCACCTTCATAACCCAACAAGTGGTATCAGAGCTAATGGTTTAATGACCTAGGTTCAACAAGATTGAAGACAGGTTCAAGGTGATTTCAAATCAATTTACAACCAATTTGCTGATAAAGAAGATTTTTGTACAGCTACATGTGAAAAAGAGATTGAAACCATATTTTCAACATTACTATTGCTGCATCTTTGAAAATAAAAATAAAATATTTTAAAACCATTTTTAATCCATATATTTTAAACTTTATTTTTAACCATGATAAGCAGCAGTGATGAAGATTATGTGAAGAACGAAGATTATCATGCATGTGTGAAGAAGTTGGATCAAGTTTTGTCAAAAAAATTCTAGTCAAGAGGAGAGATTTGTTAGGGTTTTTGCCTGATTTTCTTTCTTTATTTGAATTTTATTTTTTTCCTTAAAGAAAGTTAAAATATTACCATAAATGCTTTAACTTTTATTAAAAGGAAAATATAATTTTCTTCCATATTTGGTTTATTCTTTCCTAGAGGAAAAGTTAGGAGATCTATAAATTGAAGACCCCTCTTCTCACATCGATCACAACAACATCCACAATGTAGTCATTTAGAGAGTTGTTTATGGAGCGATTTTCTCCTAAACATATTTATGTTTTTTTAATAGTAGTTTTCAATATGTAGGTCACTTGACCAAACATTATTAATAATGTCTTTTGTATGTTTTTATTTGTCACTATATGATTTGTAATTGTAAGCTTTCGCATGACGTCCTAATCATCTTCATAACCCAACAAAAATGAGCGATGAATTTTTTTTAAAGTCACACGTCTTCTTCCTATTCTATACAAGGAGCAAGAACTAAATTTTGCCAAAATAATTTAATAAATTTGTATGAGCATTGCCATGAAATTTAGCATCATTTTCTCTAATAAAAAATTGTTATTTTTTCTTTCCAGAGAGAATAGTGTTAGATTTGACGGAGTTATTTCTTTGGAAATAACAAAGAAGAAAACAAAGATGTATTCTGTTAGGCAGATAGGATTCATAGTTAATTTTAATATTTTTTTAATAAATTTGCTAGATTTAGAATAAAGAATCAAAATGAACTTCTTTTATTATAAATTAAAAACTATTTCAATTAATCCATAATAAATACATGTGTTACATATTAAATATCGAAATAAAGCCTGGACCATCTTTGGTCATTTTCTCAAAGTTGACCCATAAGCTATTTCAGGTCTTGTGCGTTTACTTTGAGTCAATAGGATAAATGATTGTTGTCATATTCATTCTCATAAATTCGCGGATTAGCAGAAATCTAAAATTCCCCTATGGCTTCCCAAATTCAATCTGCCCAAAAATGGAAATTTGATGTATTCTTTAATTTTGGACAGCAAGACTTGTACGAAAGCTTTGTTGCTGATCTTCACAAACGTCTGAAAGACATCGGAATCAACGCATTCAAACCCGATGTCAACTCTGAATGGGGAGAACAAATTTCAACAGAAATCTTAGAAGCCATTGAGGAATCAAGAATTGCAGTTACCATCTTTCCAAGGACTATACTTCCTCCCCACGGTGCTTGGAAGAACTCACTAAGATCATGGAGTGCGTTGACAACAAGGGACAGGAATTCTTCTTTGTTTTCTATAAAGTTAAGCCATCAGATGGCTTAAGTCCATTAGAGACTTTTGAGGCAGATATCAAGGGTTTTGATTTGGAGAAGGTGCAGAGGTGGAAGGACGCTCTCCGTATAGAGAAGTGTGAAGCTGCTACAATTTTGACTTAAGTTCTCCCATCTTAGATCTAGGGATTAGGTCATCTGATGCCTGTACAATTTGTATGTCATTTAAATACGTCCTCTTTTGATCACTAGGTCTACTGTAAGTTGAAAACTGTGACAGAATAATTTCTCTCGGCTATTGATACTTCATAAAGTTATTATCTACTAGTTCATCTGAGCTGACTGAAACCGGTCCATTGCTTCATATTATGCTGCAATAGTTGCACATACTTTCCACCTCCCAGTCATAAATTGAGTATTCCACGCTTGTATGGATATATAATCTGTAATAACTGCTGCAGTCTAACTACAAAACTTTTATAGCTCAGGAAGTTGGCTTCTACGAAGTATGACCCATCCATAAATCAAACCAAAATGAATCTTCCTTCCTTCTACTACTGATCCAATATTTTCAGCAAATGTCTCTCTTAACTGCCTGATGTCCTTCCAGATTTTTACCCCATGAGAAGGCTTAGCTGTTTCAAAATTTTCCATTATCACTAGTTTCCAAAGGGTATTGTCTAACTTACGAATCTCTGTAGCCTCTTGAGTAGTCTGTTTTTGTTGTGGATGCTCAAAACTTTCATTCTTACTGCCCCTTCCTTTTTAGATGTTGATTTTGTTTCAATTAACCAGGTTAGGTTAAAGGTTCTCAATTCTCAATTATTACCTTGTCATAATCATTGCCTGGCCTACATCGTCATAAATTTAACTTGTCCGCGTGTATCTTTGATATACCTTAGAATGCAAATCACTGCATTTCAGTGACTGTCTTCCGAGAAATTGGTGGATGCTGAAGATTGACATGAAAATAAGCTTACAACTCCATTGAATGCCCCTTCCTACAACAGGTTCTCAAGGCTTTACGCTTTCCCACACAGTTCATAAGCTGGATTCTGGGGATGTCACTAAGACAATTTTCAGGACCCGTTATGAGCATTCTGAGTTCTTGGTTATGTCTTTTGGGCTGAACGATGCCCCAGCTTCAACAAATTACTCGTTTAGGAAGTTAGATCAAATTTCCTCAATTACCCTTCTTAAATATCATGATTCTATGGTTGCAATTCCACTAAAATCTAACCAAACTAATAACAAATGAGATGTTTGGTTTGGTGATTGTAAGATTGTAATATCCCATATTTTAAACAAGGACATATTAGTCATTAGCCAAAAAAATAAATAAATCAAATGGGCCTTAGCCCATCAGAAACCTAATAAGGGAAAAATTAAATAAGCTAAAGAGACTATTTGAGTTAAGAGTTCTGTCAGCAACTCTTGGAAAAAAAGGAAGAAAGAGTACGTTCTTTGTGTCTCTTCCTATGAAGGAGCATGAAGACGATTAAAACAGAGAAAAATAACTAAATGGAGAAGAAGTGTAACTCTTGCTATTGCAAGTATGGATCTCAAGCATCCTCAAAATGATTAGAGGACATACGCACCTGATTTGTGGAAAAAACAGTTTCTATATCTTTTTCATGCCATATTCGACTATGATTCCATGGTTTGTCCTGATCAACATCACGTGCCACTTGCAGACCCATTTGTTCTATCAAATCATGCATCTCAACCATTCCCTCTGAAATATAAGTAAGTGACTTTTTAGAAAGGATATCCATTCCAATCTCTGATTTAAAGCCAAAACTATTTAGAATTGTTATCACGTCATCTCTCCTTTTTCCCCTGAAGAAGCATGCAATATCAAGAAATATATTCTTGTCTTCATAGGTCAATCCATCTAGACTTAAGCTGAGCTGCTTAATAATTTCTTCGTATCTTTGAGTCTATCCAATGCACTTCTCCAGTCAGTTATGCCTCGTTTGTAGAGAAAAGAACCCAAGACCATAAGAGCTAAGGGCAAGCCTTTAGCATAATCTACTACAGACTTGGAGAGTTTAAAAAACTTTTTATCAGGAGTCCTTCTTCGAAAGGCGTACCAACTAAAAAGTTCAAGAGCCTCACGTTTAGCCGATTCAGGGACAGAATATAACTCATCGTGACAACGAAGTAAATCTGCATTTCTGGTTGTTGTAATGATTCGACTGCCATCACCAAACCAATCATGCTTTCCAACTAAATATTCCAACTGGTGATCATCATCCACATCATCAAAAACAATTAAAACCTTCCTGAGGCAAAGCTTTCTTTTTATCATGTCAGCTCCTTCATAGAAACTTGCTATATTCATAGATTTTTCGTTTAGGATTCTTGAAAGAAGTGTCATTTGCAAGTGTTTCATCCCATGCTTCTTTGAATCTTCTCGAACATTTGCAAGAAAAGAAGATCCTTGAAATTGGTTAGAAATATTGTCAAAGATTTTTCTTGCAACTGTTGTCTTCCCCACGCCACCCATCCACCATATCCCAACAAAACGGACACCACCTAATCCAACTTTCAACAACAATTCCACTCCACCAGTACGAGATTGAATTCCCACTAAATACTTCTCATTAGCTGAAACTGTGTGGTGCAAATTTTGAAATTTCTCATTTATAATCTGGTCAGTACATTCTGCTTCGTTCCTGTGCCAAGTAAAAATATAATGACTAATAAGAAAGGTAGTGAAATATATTCAACACTAAGCAGAGCCCATATTCAATGTAATTCTTCTTTGGAGCTTGTATAATATGTGCCAAGAAACAAGATAGTTAAAGTAAGAGAAAATGTCATAAATAGTCCCTTAACTATAGGAGTAGGTCTAAAATAGTCTCATAATTATGCTTTTGTCAGATTTAGTCCTTTAACTATTCAAAAATTCATCAGCTTTGATCCCTTAACTATATGTTACCGATTTTAGTCCTTTAAGTATTCAAAAACTTATCAGTTTTGGTCCCTTAACTATGCACTTACCAGTTTTAGTCCTTTAAGTATTCAAAAACTTATCAGTTTTGGTCCCTTAACTATGCACTTACCAGTTTTAGTCCTTTAAGTATTCAAAAACTTATCAAGTTTGGTCTTTGTCCATTTTTTTTATACAAATAGTTTAGGTTTATATTAACGGAATTCTTCATGAGATTAAATTTTTAACCCATTTTTTAAGTTGTTTCTCTGTCCCCACTTTTTCTTCAAATTACTGTTATGAAAAGAACAATAAGGGTTTAGCATATTCTAGCAATAATATTGTAACACCTCAACTTTTCAAAACGTCTAAATTAACTCGTATCTTTGTGGAAAGATAAGGAGGGTAGGTAATAAATTAAAAATGATGTGGTATGTCATATTTTAAGTGTTCAAGGGTTGCATCTCAAGTTTTGAAGTTAAGTAAGTGGCAAAATAAAAGTTGGCGAAAGTTATCGTAAGTTCCTTTTTAAAGATTTCTTTGAAATTTGGGTCAAATGTATTGGATGTTTTCTCCCAATATATAAATATTTAGAAGGCCTATTACCCATTAAATCGAAGTCATATGAGTCTAGTTTGCAAAGCACAAAACCCCGTATCAAACCAACATCAGAGTAACAAGTTATGAGGGTTTTACTAGGGATTGCCGGGGTAGAATCCGGGTAAGGTCAAAAATATGGTATGTCGGCTTATTTAACGTTTTAAGCCATGAAAACATTTCATTTCAGTTCCAAACCAGAAAGAAAGCTTAAGAGAGGGTTCCTATGGAGTTCTAGCATGATGAAGGTTAGTTTTTGACGATTTCTACCATTAAACATTGCCCCCGTGCCTAGAAACGTAATCCATACACGTGGTAATCATTTTTCCCTTCTATTAGCTACGTTTGGAGCTGGTTTTTGAAGATATAAATTTGTAGTTATTGGTGTTTCTTCAAGGTTTAAACTTGGTTAACTAAGGTAATTATCTTGGGACTCTTTTATGATTGTTTTTATGAATTTCTACGGATGTTTCGACAAGTTGGGACAATATGGCAAATCTGTCGATTTAAGATTAATTATGAACTATTTATAGGTGCGTACCAGCTGTGTATATATAGTGTTTGCGAAGCTTAGGGCATAAGGAACAACTTTTGTGAAGGAACTACGGTCTTTCGAGCGTTCATTGGAAATGTATTTTAAGGTTATTCCCTTCGTTCGACATGTTTCCTTAGAAGTAGTTAACGTTGGTGATCTTATAGATGTAATTGTTAGTGGTTGGCTGATTGGGTGGTTATAAACCCTCATTTTAGGGACTCACGATCGGTTAAGAAAGACCCTAAGTTAGGAACGACTTGGAGATTATTCATACATATTGTTTATAGCTAATTGCTCACCTTTAACCTATTCAATTGTTTGTTGTCGCCCTTGGGGCTATTGTGGTTAGTTGTTGAGCTATGAACTGCCTATGAGGGCAATGATCTTGTCTAATAGGACTATGTTATTGCCAAAGAGGGCTATGTGTTGCCCACGGGGCTATTTTGAAGCCAAATAGGGTTATGTGTTGCCTACGGGGCTATTTTGACGCCAAAGAGGGCTATGTATTGCCCATGGGGCTATATTGATGCCAAAAAGTGTTATGTGTTACCTACGGGGCTATTTTGATGCCAAAGAGGGCTATGTGTTGCCTACAGGGTTGTGTTGATGCAAAAGAGGGCTATGTGCAGCCTACAGAGATATGATGTTGCCTAAGAGGGCTATGTGTTGCCTACAGGGCTATATCGTTGCCAAAAAGGGCTATGTGACTTCTTACAAAGACAAAGGGCTGTCGATATGGCTATGTAGATTGATTTGGCACCTTCTGGACTTATGAGGGCCTAGGTAGGTGGTATGTTGTTTGTACCTGCCGAGCTTATGGGGGCTTGGTTAGGTTGATGTTTGATCATTTTTGTATTTTTAGATTCAGTAGTGGGTTAGCATGTTTATTTAAAATTTTGGTTTCCTTACGTGATTGCTTTTGGTATATTATGATACTTACTCATTTAGTCTATAGCCTTTCATACTCTATGCATTATTTTGTATTGACGCCCCATCCCTTGGGGACGTTGCATTCATGCATGCAGGTCCCGACAGACGACCTAGTAGACCTCCTCAGTAGCAGGATTGACCTCTATCTGATTGGCTAACCCCTTTCCTCCGAAGCTGCCAGAGTTGGGAGGTTTGTTACCTTTTGTTGTATATATCTTTATGGGTAGGCTGGGGCCCTGTCTCGCAAATCTTTACTACTCTTAGAGGCTTGCAGACTAGTGTGTGGGGTGTATAGCTGTAACATCCGGTAAGTTGAAATAACTATGAAGAGGCTTAAAAATCGGAAATAGTCATTTTTGGAATAAAATTCAAAATTTGGAAATTTGGTTAAGTGTGGGAAATCAGTGAGTTTTGGCCAACTTTGAGCAGTCATAACTCCTAGCTCAGGATGAGTTATGAGTAGTTCCAATTATGATTGTGAAGCTTGTGGAATGATCTTTCCAACTCCACCGAGTTTGCTCAATTCCGAGTTCGTATAAGCGAGTTATGTCCTTTGAAAGTTGGGCAGTCGACAGGGAATCCGTCCGGAAATTTTAAGGGCATTTTGGTCTTTTCCCTAGCTATTTCTTTTGGGTTTATATTGTTGTGTTAGGCTGATTTTTGGATGATTTTGTCCCATTTTAAAGAGTGAGAGTGAGTGTTTTGAGTGAAGAAGAGAAGTAGAGGAAAAGAAGAGGAGAAAGAGGAGGAGGAAGAGGAGATCAAGCAAGTTTCCATCGTGGATATCGTCAGGGGTGATCCCCACTAGGTATGTGAGTTCATAGTGTTGGTTTGATCCTTTCCCCCATACACCAAACTCGTTTTATTTCCGAGAAAAACTTGGTTGGGTTGTTGAAATTGTTGGTTTGTGTTGTTGGTGTTGTTGAAGTCCCTTGTTGATTTGGGCATGTTTCCGGTTGAGTGTTGGGTTGAAATTTATTGTATGCTGAGGGATTTATGATTTTAAATGTTTGGGGCTGGAAACCTTGAAGTTTAGAAGGTTTAGAGTTGGAGAAAAGAAGGAGAAAAGTCGAAGTTGTCGGGGAAAAGGGGTGGCGCGTCGCGCCTTGCAGAGCGCCCCAAGAAGTGGTCTGACATTCACCTCTTGGGGCGCCGCGCCCTGCAGAGAGCCTCAACTGGCCTTCTGAGCTTCGAGGGCTGGCGCTCCGCGCCTTACAGAGCGCCAAGGACGCCAAGTTCCCCCATTCTTTTCACATTTTCTCATGCATGTTCCTAGGTATTGTACCTATGTTTTATAGTTGTTTCCAACACTCTAAGATACATTTAGACATCCCGAACTCATCCATAAACATGTGATCATATACCTTGAATCCATAGTTCAATTCAAGGCAGGTTAGGATCGAAGTTAAGGGAAGTTAGAGTCAAGTCAAGCAAAGTTAAGAAGTAAGTCCAAGCAAGTCTCTAAAGCTTTTCAAGAGTCGTTATTAAACGTTTTACCTTCGTTTAAGGTTTAAGTTCAAGTCGAGTAAAGAGTATAGAGTTCAAGCCAAGTGAAGAGTCTCAAGTTTCAAGTTAAGTCAAGAGCATAAAGTCGAGTCCATTTCTCAAAA